>CM050512.1:119828526-120066026 GCA_027563665.1 Antrozous pallidus | reverse complement strand
GGTTCTGTTTCTGGACTGTGGGACCCCGGTGTGGGGTTTGCAGCAGGTTCTGTTTCTGGATTGCGGGACCCCAGTGTGGGGTTCGCAGCAGCGGTCAGGTTCTGTGTATTTTCTGTCCGGTTTATGTTCTGTGTTTTGTTTTCATTTCATCGCTGTTTTATTCCTGTGCTGTAACATTCAGAATGGGCCAGGGTCTGTCTGGACCCTCCACCCCATTACAGTGTTTCCTTAAGAATTTTCAGGAATTTCGGAAGGGGGCGTGCGGATGACTATGGAGCTTGGGTTGATGATTTTGCTTTGCAGAAATTTTGTGAATTGGAGTGGCCCACATTCAGGGTTGGGTGGCCCTCCACTGGGATGTTGGACCTAAATGTTGCTTGTGAGGTCCGCCGTGTTGTTCATGGCAATCCGGGCCGCCCGGACCAAATTCCTTAAATTGATGTCTGGATTGACATTGTCACTGACAAGCCTCGGTGGTTAAAAGGTTGCCTGCCCTCGAAGGGAAAATTGGGAAAGAGACAGACAATCTTGTTGGCCCACGGGTGCTCAGGATGGTCGCCACATCCTCAGGGTCCGCCCGTCTTGGAGGCACCGGAGGAAGACCCCCTCCCCAAGCCAGGCGGCCGCCTCCCTATGCACCTCCCTCCCTGATCAGGAACACCCCCTGATCAGGACCCTCTCCTCAGCTCAACTGGAGATTTCTCCAGACCTCTGTCCCCAAATAACCCTTTCAGTCCACCCCACACCAGGGCTGGGACAGAGAATGGGGACTGATCCCAGGAGGCTAGTTCCAGGAACCTTAAACTTTTTTTCCTCTAGCCTGGCCTGAATGGGAGTTCAACACGGCAGAAGGTAAGGGGAGGCTCTGGGCCTGCTGCTAGGCTGTGATGGGAGAAAGCTGACTAATTTGGCTAAAGGAAAGCTAGGAAATTTAATTTCTGGATAAAGGCGTGGAGGTGTGGGCAGCAGGGGAAAGGGAGCCGGGGCCAGACAAGCGGCTAGGCGCGGGTGAGGTCTCCGAGTCCCATCTGCCGCCGGCCCCGCCCTGCCACCACCGCCCGCGGGGCTCCTCGGTGCGGCCGCGGGGCTTGGGGAGCAGGAGCGCGGGACCCTCAACGGGAGGCCGGGACCCGGCCCAGGATCTAGAGGGTGTGGGGAAAGGGAGCCACGTGGCGATCCAATAGGGACCCCACTCCCCAGAGGGTGTCTGGGTCTGGTCTTTGCCATTTAACAAAAAAAAGAAAAAAAAAAAGAAAAAAGAATTTATCCAAAGTAAATGCCTTAAAATAATTGGAATTGGATTTAAAACTCAGGAATTGTTGAAATATGGATGAATAATGTATTAATTGTAACGATCTAATGGCCCAGGTAACTGGCTACCGCCTTTGTTAATAGAGGAAGAAGTGTAGTCCAGGCTGGCTACTGAATGCCCCCAGGCAGAGAAAAAAAAAAGAGAAAAAAAAGGCATTTTTGAAAAGTCAAGAGGTAGCGTGGGCTGTTAACCAAATGATAAAAACTTGTTTAATAATCTAAGTATTGCTTCCTCAAGAGAAAAACCTAGAGTACAAATTGAAGCTATTAATTGATAATGTCATGTATTTTTCTTAGAAACAAAGTATTATTAATCTAAGGATAACTAAATGTTTGACTTTTCAGCTTTAAAAGTTCAAAATACAAATTAAATCCGGAGAAATTATATAAATGTGGTAATTAAATGTCTAAAGTATAACTTGTAAAATATATATGTTATGTTTTTCTGATAATTGGACTTGTGTTGGTCTATATTTCTTAAATATAGCCAAATTTTGAACAGCAGAATCTTAAATAAGAACCAATAAGGAAGATACCTAAACTGTACTGAGTAAATTTCTTTTTTTAATTAAAGATACCTACTTAAGTTACTTTATAAATTAGCTTGTTAAATTATAGTCAAGTTTTTCAGCTAAATGAAAATGCCAATGCTGATTGTGGGACATGCCTGAGAAAAGATATTTGCATTACAGAGATGATTCAAGCTTGTCAGAATGTGAGATCAGGACATTTCCTAAAGCAAGTTTTGTGGACCTGTGCCACAGGGAACTTTAGGATTAATCTCAAGGAGGAGTGGAGACACCCTTAAGTGGACTAACTGTTTTGCCTGGAGTCATTGATTCAGATTATAAAGAAGAAATTAAAGCTAAGCTAGAGTGTAATCTTGTTATGTAAATTACTCCAGAACAAAGGTTTGCTCAGACACTACTTGTACCTTATGTTCCGCAAGGTGAGGCTATAATGAGGAAAAGAGGAATGCAAGGATTTGGAAGCTCGGACATCTATTGGATACATGAAATTAGCAAAACCCATGCTATGATTAATTTAAAAATAGAGGGAAAACAATTTAGGGGTCTGGTGAACACTGGAGCGGTTGTTAGTGTGATCAGCAAAGAATTCTGGCCTCCAAGTTAGTCCACAGTAGACGCTATGGGCTTAGTTAGAGGGGTGGGAGTTCCTCAAGACACACAATGGCAGTGCCACCTTGTTAAGGTGGCAGATTAGGAAGGACTGATGGGATGGTTTCAGCCTTCCATCATCTCTGGAATTTCAGTCAACTTCATGGGACTGGGGATGTCTTAGAGGGTTTACAGGGGTATATTATTACCAGCAAAAGACAGCAGATAATGACCCAAATGGGATATCAGACTGGTCAAGGCTCTGGAAACAATGATCAGGGAATTAAGGAGCCCATCCTAGCCAAAGGAAGCCCACGGGAAGAGGAGTCTTTGGCCACGGGTTCCCAATTTGAAGAGAAGCTCCCTAAATGGGGCTTAAGAATTGCTCCAGAAAAGGTACAGAAAGGAACGCCTTTCCAATATCTAGGAACCGTAATTGCAAACCAATGCGTTAGGCCTCAGAAGGTGGAGATAAGATTGTCTTAAAAACTTTAGATGACTTTCAGAAATTATTAGGGGACATTAATTGGCTGAGACCTTATCTGAAGATCTGGTGTAGAAATGATAACTTTATTTAATTCACTTAGAGGTGACTCTGATCTTTCCTCTCCGAACATTAACAGGTGGAGCTAGGGACGAGTTGCTAAGAATTGAGGAGGCAGTTTCCTCAGCCCAAGTAGCATGACTATGGCCCAAATTACCTTTATTAGGACAAATGATCCCTATTGCAAACAGTCCCTGGGGCATGGTAAAGAAGGCTAGTACATAAGGCTGAGTGAATTTGTGAGGAAACCAGAACCTCAAGAATGTCTAAGAACGTCTTTCTTGCCAGGCTAGCCGTAATCAGCTGTAGGATAATATTAGATAATATTACCTGGGACAAAATGGGAAAGTATTTTGGACTTATATTCCTAAACCTTCATGAGTAAGAACCCTTATGTCGGTTAATTACCTTATACCAAACACCTTAATTCATCCAGGAGCAACAGGGGTGTAGCAAGAAAGTATAATTACATAGGTGTCCCCACCCAGCTTCCCTTTTGTATTGACAAAAATCCAGACCACTACTTCTTTGTGTGCAAAATTAAAGAAAGGCTTCTGGCTTGCATGGACACCAAAGGAGGGGTAGGCAAAAGTTAAAACACATCTACTATCACTACTTGCTCCCAGGAGAGGTGCAGAAACATGTAATTAGACCTTGTCTATACAAAAAAACAAACAAATAAAAAAAAAAAACTTGACAGCCAGTTTGAAATTGAATTGCCATGGCTTAAAGCAAAGAATATGAACTAAATCTTTGAATGATTGGCAGCAATTTAAAAGGGACGTGAAAATATTTACTCCCTTCCACTGCGTGAAAGGCCTCCTTGGATAGGCAACGAGCATTCTATGTTGGCCCTTTTGCCAAGGAGGGATCCTCCTTTCACAATCCAATTGCCCATAGCTGATGCCTGAGTTTTCTGTACATGCTGAGGTTGAAGCCTCGTGATGGCTGGTACCATGGATCTGTCTGTGGCCCAATGATGTGAGGTGGGCCCTCCCTGGAGAGGAAACCTGAGTTCCCCAAGATATGTGATCAAGTGCCGGGGACCCGCCAGCAGGCGAGGGGATCCCAAGGCAGGTACTGGGCGTGGAGGCTACGTGGGCATAGGCTACCAAGGAGATGAAACTGAACCTCACATCACCCTGCTTGGCCCCTGAGGATGGCTGGTTAGCCAGAGACGGGTAAGATTCCTCATGGGAGGGACAACCTAAGACAGGCACAGTCGCAGAGGGGCCATCAGGAGAGAGCATGGGGGCCAACAGTTGAGGCACAGAACCTCACCCCCCCAGCATTGCAGGGGCTTGAACACTCGCCCCTTCTGAGGGAGGTCTCCTGCCCCATGGCTACTTCACTTCCCACGCCCAGCCCAGATCGGGACCCAGGTAACAGACCAGCCCAGATCAGAACCAAGGCATCAAACAGAAACTTGGCTAACAGCAGCTAGCACCAAGGATGCTCAGGGTCTACTCAAGAATGCAAAACAATCCATGCCATTAATAATTATAGGGTAAACTAAGATTGTTGTTAGAGTATTAAATTTGACAGTAAAATAGCAGTCAAGTTTTCAGATTAAATTAATTTAGCTAAAATAGAAATTGCACAGCAGGAGAAGGACACCTTTTCTGGATGGGTAGAGACATGCCCAACCAAGCATAAAACAGCTCAGGCGGTGGCCAAGAAGCTGCCAGAAGACATCCTACCCAGGTATGGATTTCCTGCTATGTTAGGGTCAGACAAGGGGCCAGCTTTTATTTCACAGGTAACACAGGCAGGAGCCAAGGCTATAGGAGCAGATTAGAAATTGCTTATAGGCCCTGAAGTTCAGGACAGGTAGAGAGAATAAATAAAACTCTAAAAAAGACCCTTACCAAATTAACCATGGAGACTGGTGGGGACTGGGTAGCTCTCCTTCCTTATGCCCTTTACCGGGTAAGAAACTCTCCCTACACCATGGTTTTTAAATCATATTACTGAATTTGTCTCTTAAGAAGACTCCAGAGGTCGCACATGGACATTTGGCCATGCCTTCATGATGAGGCTGGCCCAACCCCTCGCCTCATCAATGCAGACTGGGGGGAGAATTGGGTTTTTGTCAAGAGGCACCCTGGGAGACCCTTGAGCCGTGGAGGAAGGACCCCTACATCTTGGTGCTGACTACACCCACCGCTCTCAAGGTAGACAGCATCGAAACCTGGGTGCACTACACTCACGTCTGCCCAGCTGATCCCTCTGCAGTCCGGAAGGACTTCATTACCCAATGGAGCCACAACCCGCTCAAGCTCAACTTACGGCGCATTTGACCCTCCTAATGTCGGTAACTTTGTTGACTGTTTGCTGTCACCCACACTGTCAGGAGTCCACCCTTTTTCCTGGCAATAGTCATGGCCTGCCGCTGTATTCATGCAGCAAGGAGGCCTATGTGCAGCCCTAGGGAAGGAATATTTTTATGTTGACCATTCAGGAGTAAAACGGAAGGCGCGGTAGAAATACAGCCCGGCTCATGATTGAGCTGTAAGTTCCAAGACAAGAGGGGAATGTAAAGGCAGGACAGGACTGCAAAGACCATTTTGGACTGTGTGACTTGGCAGCCACCATGTTGGCCGTGTGAAACTTACCTGGGGGCTGCCATCTTTAAATCACAAAGACCAACCCATAAACTCGGAAGATGAGAGGGGAGAGCGGGAATCAAGGATTTGATTCCCCAATATGACCCGTAGGGAATGTGATAGCCAGACTCAGAGGGGGGAGGAGGATAGAAGAGAAGGACGTGGTTCGTCATGCTAAGACCAGACACCACCACCGAAACACCCTTTAGCTGTTTGTGACATTTACTCAGCCCTCCCTTGCCCGAGGACATCCTGCTGCCAGAACACAGCACGGCCAGATACAGGGTCAACAGGAGTCACGAGCCTGGGAACAGAATATGAAATTTCCTGCTTCCCTGTACTGTAACTGACCTTACGCTACCTTTCTTTGTGTGAAACCGGCCAATCACAAATTGCCAAATCTCCCTGCGCTGGAGATAAAAAGTGCTCGCTACTGAGGCTCGGGGCTCGCGTTGCTCACTGCTGTGACAGTGGAAACGTGGGCCCGGACTCGAGTTCGTTAATAAAGGCTTCTTAAACTTTTGATCTGGCTCCTTGGTGGTGGTCACTCGTGGGTGGTCCATGACACTCCCTGCAGACCTGCAGCTGAGGGCACACTTTCACTGGCACTGTGATCTGCAGTGCCAGGCCAAGTGCCTCCTGCACCCGGGCTGCTTCCTGACATCCTCGGCAGGGAAGGAGGGGCGACCCCGTGGGAGTGGGGTAAGACTCTAACTTCTACTTTGAGTCAAGTTTCTTTGTCCTACATTTTTTTGTGAAAACACAGTTCCTTACAGAAGTATCCGTGGGAATTCAAAGATGGACGGAGCCATGAGGGAGCCAAAGCAAAATAAATTTGTTAACAAAGCATTCTTATTTCTGGTGTATACAACTTTGGCTATTAATCCAAAGAAAGGCTTACATGTAAATTGGTGTATTCTTATAGTCATAGACTTTTCTCTAAAAATAAAGGTTCTTTAAGCCTGAATCAATTTGGATTCTTTTACCTGCATACTAAAAAGCCTCTATCTCTTTTTTTCCTTTTTTTTTTTTTTTAAATCCTCATCTGAGGATATTTTTCCATTGATTTCCAGACAGAGTGGAAGAGAGAGGAAAAGATAGAAACATCAATGTGAGAGAAACATCAGTTGGTTTCCTACTGCATGTGTGTGGGAGCAGCCCCTCCTCGGGGCTGGGCCAGGAGGAACCTGTAACCAAAGTATGTGGCCTGGACCAGAATTGAGACCAGGACCCTTCGGTCCGCAAGCTGACACAATCCACTAAGCCAGACCAGCTAGGGCAGGCCTCTCTTTATAAGAACTCTGAGCAGCTCATTAAACATGAAGTCCAAAGGCAAGTGATCCCAAGGTGGTTCAGGAAACACTGTTATTGTGGTTAGTTATTAACAAAGAAAGGGGGCAAATGGAACAAACAGTAAGCCTGATTAAGTAGGGACAACTTTACAGTCCCTCCAGGCATCAAAGTGGGCTTTCCAATCTCCCCAGGGAACAACCAGGTAGTCCACCCGCCAAAGTAATTGGGGTGGAGCGGTACACAGCGATGGGGGATTCCCCACATGGAAGCCAGATGATGAAGCAAAACTGTGAGGCATGTGCATAGGAGCCAAAATGATGACCTTAAAGGGGAGGAGTCTAGTCTGGGGAATCAGGAGAAGATGATAGGAAAAGGGCAGGAAAGGAATTGGTAGGGAGCAGCCCAGCACAGCCTAGGAAGAGCCAGGAAAGAGACTGGATAGTTTGAAAGAAAGCCTGCTCTCTCCCAAGCCAGAGGACAGATAATCAAAGCCTGACAAGGCGCTCTGCTCCGCAGCCATGAGGGCCTAACCACTAGTCAGGAGCCCAGACTGTGCTGGATGGCTGGAGCCTCAGCCCCCGGCCGGCACAGGGCATCTCTGTGTCCTGCTCCTCCTGGGCTTGGGGGTGGGGGGGGGGCAAGTGTGGCCCGTGGTCCCAGGCTGGGCATCTTCCTCTGTGAGATGGAGCTGAGCAACATGTTCCTGGGAGAGATGTAGGACATGATGCAGTGAAAACTTTTGTTTTCACTCCAGAAACTTGCCACTGCACCTCAAGTCCCCCGTGTGCGTGTACCTAAAGTGTATGTCATGTGATACCCTAGAAGAATCCTATCTCCCCAGCAACAACAGGTACTGTAATCTTAAAATTACATACATATATATATATATATATATATATATCTTCCTATATAATAAAAGAGAAACATGCAAATTTGACTCTACCTTCACAACTGATTGGCTATGCTACCAGCCAATCAGGAGCGAGGGCAGGTCCAAGTGGCACGAGGGCAGGGCCCCGGGGGTGGAGATGAAACGGTGGTGGTGGGCGAGCGCCCAGCCCCTGGGTACTGTGAGAGGATGTGGCAGTGAGTGCCCAGCCCCCAGGGCTGGGTGGTCTCAGGCAGTCAGGGCTGAGCTGAGCAGGGCAATGGCTGGGTACCCAAGGCCTAAAGCCTTGCCAGAGGCTTTAGCCTTGGGCAGGCTGGGGGTGAGCCATCAGTTGGACATCCCCTGAGGGCTATCAGTATGTGAGAGGGGGCAGGTTGGGCTGAGGGACCACCCACCCCAGTGCACGAATTTCGTACACAGGGCCCCTAGTATATAATAAAAGAGTAATATGCAAAATCAACCGTACCTTTACCACACCACAAGCCATGCCCACAGCCATGTCCACCAGCCAATCAGGAGTAGATTATGCAAATAAACCCCAACCAGATGGCTGCCGCCACTGAGAGCAGGAGGAAGGCTTGGGTTTCCCCGGCAACAGAAGAAGCCAAGCTTTCCACCTGCCATTGCAGGCCTAGGCCTCCACTCAATGTTACAAAGTTTCAATTATAAAAGTACAGAAATAGTGGCAGTCACTGAGCTGGAGAGAACAGAGACTTGGGTTTCCCTGGCAACAGACAAAGCCAAGCTTTCAGTCTGCCATTGCCAGCCTAGGCCTCCACTCTAGGTTACAAAGTTTCAAACAAAAATGGCTGCCCCCATGGAGCAAGCAGAAGACTTGGCTCTGCTCCAGGCTACAAAGTTTCAATTGTAGACATAGATTAATTCCAGATACCAGGGCCTCCGCTTGGGTCACTGGGGGTATGGCTGGCCTGCAAACCTCCACAAGCCCCTCGCCCGGGCTTCCCCTCACTCCAAAGGAACCCCACCCTGATCTGGGACACTCTTCAGGGCAAACCAGCTGGCCCCCCTCCCATGCACCAGGCCTCTATCCTATCTAATAAAAGAGTAATTTGCAGATTGACCATCACTTCAATGCACAAGAAGGCTGCCTCCATGTGGTAAAAGATCCTGCCCTCATGTGGACACAAGATGGCCACCACAAGATGGCCAGCAGGGGAGGGTCTTTGGAAGGTTCCAGGCCCTGCAAAGGAGGGCAGTTGTGGGTTATCAGGCCAGCAGGGGAGAGCAGTTAGGAGGGATCAGGCCTGCAACGAGGGCAGTTGGGGGCGATCAAGTCTGCAGGGGAGGGCAGTTAGGGGTGACCAGGCCGGCAGAGGAGGGAAGTTGGGGGCAAACAGGCTGGCAGGGGAGCAGTTAGACATCAATTAGGCTGGCAGGGAAGTGGTTAGGGAGTGATCAGTCTGGCAGGCAGAAGTGGTTAGGGGCAATCAGGGAGGCAGGCAGGGGAGCAGTTTGGAGCCAGCAGTCCTGGATTGTAAGAAGGATGTCCGACTGCCCGATTAGGCCCGATCCTACAAGGATCGGGCCTAAACGGGCAGTCAGACATTCTTCAAGGAGTCCCAGATTAGAGAGGGTGCAGGCTGGGCTGAGGGACATCCCCCACCCCCGTGCACGAATTTCATGCACTGGGCCTCTAGTATATATAGATATATTTGATGGTTTTTTCCATGTTAGAATTTCAAGGCTTTAACTCAGAAATGATTCTTGGAAGACTCCACAGGTGCCCAGAGTAATACAAGATATTTATTTTCTCTTCTTAAAGGAAATCTTTTAAAATTTAACAGATCTAATATACTTGAAACTGCATGGAAAGCCTTATCAAATAAAAAAAGTAATAAATATATTTTGTTTTTTATTTATTAATTTTTTATTTTTATTTATTTTTTTAATCTTTATTGTTCAGTTTATTAATTACATTGTTCCATTTTTTGCCCCCCCCCTTTAGTTCCCCTCCACCTGGTACCCATCCCACCCTCCGTGCTCACCCCCTCCACTGTCCTCTACCATAGTTGCATGATTTTTGTCCAGTCTCTCGCTGCACTTCCCACACCATCTTTCTCCCCAAGACTTGTCAGTCCATTCCCTCTCTATGTCCGTGATTCTGTTACATTCACCAGTTTATCCTGTTATTAGCTTATTAATTCACTTGATTTTTAGATTCATTTGTTGATAGATGTGTATTTGTTGTTCCTAATTTACACTTTTATCTTTTTCTTCTTCCTCTTCTTAAAGAATACCTTTCAGCATTTCATATAATACTGGTTTGGTGGTGATGAACTCCTTTAGCTTTTTCTTATCTGCGAAGCACTTTATCTGATCCTCAATTCTGAATGATAGCTTTGCTGGATAGAGTAATCTTGGTTGTAGATTCTTGCTGTTCATCACTTTGAATATTTCTTGCCACTCCCGTCTGGCCTGCATTGTTTCTGATGAGAAATCTGCTGACAATCGTATGGGTGCTCCCTTATAGGTAACCAACTGTTTCTCTCTTGCTGCTTTTAATATTCTCTCTTTGTCTTTTGCTCTTGGCATTTTAATTATGATGTGCCTCGATGTGGTCTTCTTAGGGTTCCTATATATTGGGGTTCGGTGCACTTCTTGGACTCCTAAGTCAATTTCTTTCACCAGGTGTGGGAAGTTTTCGGTCACTATTTCTTCAAATAGGTTTTCATTGTTTTGCTCTCTCTCTTTTTCTGGCAACCCTATAATTCAAATGTTGGTATGCTTGAGGTTGTCCCAGAGGCCCCTTACACTATCTTCAATTTTTTGTATTCTTTTGGTTTCTTGCTTTTTCAGCTGAGTGGATTTTCCCTCTTTGTATTTCAAATCTTTAACTTGGTTCTTGGGGTGCTCCAGAGCACTTTTAGATCTTTGTATAATATTTTTTATTTCAGTCAGTGTATGCCTAATTTCTGGTTGGTCCTTTTTCATATCCTTGAGAGTCTACTTTATATCCTTGAAGGTCTTCTTCATTTCCACGTTGGTCTTGATCATTTCCTTGCAGGTCTCGTTCATATCCTTGAAGGTCTCGTTCATTTCCTTGCAGGTCTCATTTATATCCTTGAGGGTGTTGTTCATTTTCTTGTAGGACTCATTCATTTCCTTTGTGGTCTCGCTTATTTCCTTATAGCCTCGACCTTTTGTTGGAGCCTCTTGAAAAGCCCTATAACCGTGGTTTTGAATTCCATGTCCAGTCGTTTTTTTTTCCCCCTCTATTTCTTTCACATCTGATTTCTTTCCATGTCTCTGCATGGTGGCTGCTTTTCTGAGTTGGTCAATTAGCTTTGTGTGGTAGACTTCCTACTAGGGATAGTGGCTCAACCTCCCCAGTTACCTGAGGTGGATATGGGTTGCACAGTCTTGCTGAAGTTAAGCTCAGGTTAATCGTTGTTAGCACTTGGAGGGGTTGACCTCCAGGCCAATTGTCTGTGAAGCTCAGCTGTGCTCAGGTTGGATGGGCGGAGTCTCTGGGCCAAGCAGACAGCGTTAGCTCCGCCCTTGCGGCCCCAGGGACTCTGTGCCGGGGGCATTGGCTGCCAGCACCTCTGAGAGAGAGCCGCTGTGGAGCTCCACCGGCTGCTGGGGAATTCAGACTCTCCCCAAATGAGTCTGCACTCCCAATGTCTCACCCAGGGTCGTAAAACAAAGCAGTCTGATGGTTTTCCGAATGAGAGAGCAAGTCGCAGAGCGCTCTCTGCATGGTCACGCAGCTGAGCTGTTCACGCAAGCTGCCTTCTCCACAAGCTGGGAGACCCCTGCAGCACCCGAGTTTCGGCGTGCCCTCCCACTGTCCAGTTTTCACCCCGTGTGATAGTGGGTTCCCTGGACTTCGCCCAAAGCTGGAGAATCAGTCCAGTGGGACGTCTTTGTCCCCCTGTTCGAGAAAACTGGCCGGTTTTCAGCTGTCTGCCTTCTCCGCTGGCACGCGAGCTCCAAACCTCTCTCCGCGAGAATCTTTCAACGCTGTCCCCCGCTGCTCATTCGAGTCACAGTGTCTTATCTTCACTTTTATTTGTGGAATTTTCACTTGGCGAGCGTTCTGGTGATTCTGGAAGGTGTTTGTTCTTTCGTTAAGTTGTAGTATTAAAATTGTTGAGTATGACGGCAAGATAGGTGTTTTACCTATGCCGCCATCTTGGTTCTCTCGTAATAATGATATTTTAAATGTTATGAAGATTTTGGCCTCTGAGAAGGCAAAATGAAGTAATTAAATATTTCTTAAAATCCAACAGCAGAACTTAAAATAAAAAGCCCTTAGCCGCCTGCATTCTTAATTAAGCTAAAGGCAGGGCAACATTTGCGGCTTATGAAATTTGCTTTACTTTTTAATGAAGATGCTTACTTTAATTACTTAAATAAATTAGCTTTTAAATTAAAATTAAGGTTTTCAGCTAAATGAACTGAGGATAATTATTCTTATACCTCTTTAAAATATTGTTGACTTTTAAATCTTTTGTTTCCCAAATATAAGGAAAAGTAAAGAGCAGACATTCTGCATTATAGGAATTAACAAACTGTTAGCAGATTCATTTCACAATGTGCTCCCGGGAGACGAAGTTTTCAAGATCATGACTTACAACTAGGAGATTTGGTGTGTTGGAAAAGACACCAAATAAAAGAGTCTCCAGACCTGTTGGAGAGGACCTTACCAGATATCACTAACTAACCCGTGTGCAGCTAAACTTAAAGGAGTTAGGTCATGATTTAATATTTCTCCTTAAAGAAAAAAGGCACCTGACTGTGAATGGACGTCTACTCCCATCTCTGACTCCATCTCCGTCTGCAGCAGAGATCACAGACTTTTCAAGGAGGAGAAGTCGCTGACCACGAGGCAGACAGCTCTCCTAAGATGATGTCAACAAGGCCTGTGTGCTCACAAACTGATAATGCTTGAGCCTTGTTTTATATCATCTGATTGTTATTGATTGAATGTAAGTAAAATTGTTTTCATATTATTATCCTACTTAGGGTTTCCTAGTGAGAAAAGAATATATATCTGCCTTCCCAGAGCTCCTCCTTTATTAGATATAAAAAAATTTAGCTTGGATACCTGCTAATCTTTCCCACCTACTGCACAATGATGTTCTGATTATCAGTTATGATAGTGAAATTAATGCCTTGTTGGCCACACATTGGACTTCTCCTACTATCAATATAAGCTTTAGTTTTGTTTTGTTTTTTCCTGGCTATATCTACTATAAAAGACCCACTTTTGGCAAATACCTTCAAGAATACCTCCCTGATGATTCCACTGGTTATAATTGTATACGGATCTAAACTGGATGAATATTATATAGCTATAGAAATGGGTGATGAATAGCTCAGAAAAACACCTAGATATGATGGCAAAAGGCTTGCAGCAGCCTGTCCTATCTGTCATAGCATATTTTGTCCTCGGACTCACAGCCATGTTCATGGCTGGATGTCTGTGAAACAAGAAAGAAATCAATGGATCCCATTTCAGAAATTATTGTGAACACTTGGTGGGTAGATATGTCTGTGACTACCGCACCGTGTTTGCGTCCTGGACGCTTGTGAGAAGCCCAGGCCAGACACATGGGATTCGCATAGTTCCCCAGGAATTTGGAAAATTTCGCATGGGAAACGCAACCTATGACATGTGTTTTAAAAGCCCAGGTGCCGAGAGAAGCAAAGATGGCGGCATAGGTGAACACCTATTGTTCTGCCCCGCGCAACGATTTAGGAACTACAACATAACAGCAGAACAGACAGCACCCAGAATCGCCAGAAAGCTGGCTGAATGAAAACTCCACTAACTGGAGTGGAGGTGGGACACTGAGTCTCAGAAACTGCGGGAGCGCACTCTTTCAGACGGAAACAGGTTAGGAGCCGTCCTGGTCGCGCGCGCACGGGCTGGGGGTGGAGCAGCAATGCCTGTCCCACTGCCCGGATTTCCCAGCACCAGGCGAGATCCGTCCCACTGTCCGGATCCCCCAGTGCCAGGCGAGGTCCGGCCGAGGTCCGTCCCACTGCCCGGATCCCCCAGCGCTGGGCGAGGTCCGGCTGAGGTCCGGGGGACGCACCCTGGAAGCGGGGCGCGGCAGAGGCTCCTGAACTGCAAATTTCCGCAAAACGGTCACGCAAACCCGCGACTTGCCCCCTGGAAACTTGTCTCCTGGTTCCCGAAACCATTTATTTTTACAATCCTGGGCTAGACTTTTGGTGTGCAGGCACATTTGGGGAAAGGCGGAGTGGTCTGGCAAGGGGAAGAGACTAGCAGCTTTCTCTTGGACGTGTCTGCAGCCATCCCCATCCAACAGAGACCCGCGCGCGCGAGCGACGCATAGGACGCAGCTGACGCTACCTGCGCAGCTCAGAGACTCCGCCCATCCAACCTGAACACAGTCTCCCTTCACAGCCAATTGGCCTGGAGGTCAAACCCTCCTAGGGCTAACAACAACAAGCTGGGTTTAAATTCAAAAATACTGAATACAACCCATAAAGGATTGCAGTAAGAGTACCCACCTCAGGTAACTGGGGAGGCTGAGCCACTGTCCCTTTGAGGATATCCACCACATAAAACAGCCACCATGCAGAGACATGGAAAGAAATCAGGTGTGAAAGAAATGGAGGAGAAAAGACGACAAGACATAGAGTTCAAAACCACGGTTATAAGGCTTTTCAAGAGGCTCCTACAAAAGACCGATCAACTTAATGAGAATTACCAGGAAATAAACAAGACCAACCAGCAAATGAATGAGAATTACAAGGAAATGAATGAGAACCTCAAGCAAATGAATGAGACCCTCAAGGAAATGAACAAGGCCTCTGAAGATACGAACCAGACCCTCACGGATTAAAAAAAAGGACCAACTAGAAATCAAGCTTACACAGACTGAAATAAAAAATAATACACAAAGTCCTAAAAGCAGTCCAGAGGGCCACAAGAACCAAGTCAAAAATTTGAGATACAAAGAAGCAAAATCCACTCAGCTGTAAAAGCAAGAAACAAAAAGAATCCAGATAATTGAAGATAGCGTAAGGGGCCTCTGGGACAACCTCAAGCATACCAACATCCAGATTATTGGGGTGCCAGAAAAACAGAGAGAGCAAGTTAATGAAAACCTATTTGAAGAAATAGTGACTGAAAACTTCCCACACCTGGTGAAAGAAACTGACTTAAAAGCCCAAGAAGTACACAGAACCCCAAAATATAGGAATCTAAAGAGGACCACACCAAGACATATCATAATTAAAATGCCAAGAGCAAAACATAAAGAGAGAATATTAAAAGCAGCAAGAGAAAAACAGTTGGTTACCTACAGGGGAGCACCCATACGAATGGCAGCAAATTTCTCAACAGAAACGATGCAGGCCAGATGTGAGTGGCAAGAAATATTCAAAATAATGAAGAGCAAGGATCTACAACCAAGATTACTCTATCCAGCAAAGCTATCATTCAGAATTGAAGATCAGATGAAGTGCTTCGCTGATAAGAAAAAGCTAAAGGAGTTCATCACCACCAAACCAGTATTATATGAAATGCTGAAAGATATCCTTTAAGAAGAGGAAGAAGAAAAAGGTAAAAATATAAATTATGAACAATAAATACACATCTATCAACAAATGAACATAAAAATCAAGTGAATTGATAGGCTGTTGAACAGGATAGACTGGTGAATATAACAGAAACATTGTCATAGAGAGGGAATGGACTGACAATTCTTGGGGAGAAAAGGGTTGTGGGAAGTACAGCAAGAGACTGGACAAAAATCTTGCAACAATGGGAGAGGACAGTGGGGAGGGGGAGGTGAGGGTGGAGGGTGGGATAGGTACAGGGTGGAGGGGAGATATAGGGGGATAAAAAAGGGGAAACAATGTAATTAATAAACTGAACAATAAAGAAAATAAATAAATAAATAAAAAAAAATATAAAAAATAAAAGCCCAAGTGCCAGTTAAATCCTAAGTTTAAATTCCCAGTAGTTCAACTGGCTGGCATAGGGACCGTCCTCAATAATACTAGGATACTTTCAATGGGAAGTAGATGGGCCATATCCTATATAATAAAAGAGAAGCATGCAAATGTGACCATACCTTTGCTCCTGATTGGCTATGCTACCAGCCAATTAGGAGTGGGGTCAGGGCCAAGTGGTGCGAGCACCGGGCCCCAGGGGTGGAGATGAAATGTGGTGGTGGTGGTGAGCATCCAGCCCCAGGAGGTGGGTGGTCGCAGGCAGCGGGGGCTGAGCTGAGCAGGGCGATCGCTGGGTGCTCAAGGCCTCAAGCCTCACCAGAGCCCTGAGGCCTTGGGCAGGCTGGGGCTGAGCCATCATTGGACATCCCCTGAGGGCTCCCAGTATGTGAGAGGGGGCAGGTTGTGTTGAGGGACCACCCACCCCCCGTGCACGAATTTCGTGCACCAGGCCCCTAGTTTAATAATAATAAACAATAGGAACCCATCTTACTGTCTGATTGTGAAAGTTGGAAAGGTGAATGGTTATGCCCCCAATACGTATGGAATACTGAATTCACCCAGTCCTAGCCTATTGTATGTACCCTCATGAATAACAATATGTAGTATATGGGAAAGGGGAGGTTTTGCAGTGAAGGGTTAAAAAAAACTCTGTTATGCTAAGCAATTTTCACTGTAATGACACCAAGTTTACTTTAAATAATACTGGAATATGATGTAATACTGAAATTATAGGCAGAATAACTTGGCCTGAGGTTCATAAAACCTATGATAATATTGATACTGAAAAACCATTGTATTGGGAAATTGAACTTAATCCCCCCTTGAAGTCATTCCTATGTAAACTAATTGGCTGGAAGAAAAATTAGAGCTTGTAGAATATGAAATAGTAAAGGCCAAACATAAAGTACAAATGATGGTCGATGAAAGAGAAAAACATATAATTAACTTTTAAAAATTATAATACATGTAAAGGGTTTTTTGTTTGGCTGGGATGCTTTTTCTCTTTAGACTTTTCCTTGTCTAGTATTAGAAATTTTCTATTCCTAATCACTGTTACTGGTTTAGTATTGTTACTTTTGTCCATGATATGCAAAATGTTTATTAGATGCAGAAAAGCAAAATGTAAAACAAACAGTAAAAAGACTTAGATCATGGTGGCTCAAAAATTAGAAATGATCCAGAATACTTTTTAACAAGGACATATAGCATAAACATATAATTTGACCTTGTTATGGACCAATCGAGAGTGACAACCACCAAGGAGCCAGATCAAAATTTTAAGAAGCCTTTTAATAACGAACTCGAGCCCCGGCCCACGTTTCCACTGTCACAGCAGTGAGCAACGCGAGCCCGGAACCTCGGTAGCGAGCACTTTTTATCTCCAACGCAGGAGATTTGGCAATTTGTGACTGGCCGGTTTCACACAAAGAAAGGTAGCGTAAGGTCAGTTACAGTACAGGGAAGTGGGAAATTTTAAATTTTCTTCCCAGGCTGGTGGGCCCTGTTGACCTGGTATCTGGCTGTGCCTGGCTGTGCGGTGTTCTGGCAGCAGGATGTCCTCGGGCAAGGGAGGGCTGAGTAAATGTCACAAACAGCTAGAGGGGGTTTCGGTGGTGGTGTCTGGTCTTAGCATGACGAACCACGTCCTTCTCTTCTATCCTCCTCCCCCCTCTGAGTCTGACTATCACATTCCCTACTGGTCATATCGGGGAATCAAATCCTTGATTCCTGCTGTCCCCCCTCATCATCCCAGTTTATGGGTTGGTCTTTGAGATTTAAAGATGGCAGCCCCCAGGTAAGTTTCACGCGGCCAACATGGTGGCTGCCAAGTCACACAGTCCAAAATAGTCTTTGCAGTCCTGTCCTGCCTTAACATTCCCCCCCTGTCTTGGACCTTACAGCTCAATCATGAGCCGGGCTGTATTTCTACTGCGCCTTCCGTTTTACTCCTGAATGGTCAACATAAAAATATTCCTTCCCTAGGGCTGCACATAGGCCTCCTTGCTGCATGAATACAGCGGCAGGCCATGACTATTGCCAGGAAAAAGGGTGGACTCCTGACAGTGTGGGTGACAGCAAACAGTCAACAAAGTTACCGACATTAGGAGGGTCAAATGCACCGTAAGTTGAGCTTGAGCGGGTTGTGGCTCCATTGGGTAATGAAGTCCTTCCGGACTGCAGAGGGATCAGCTGGGCAGACGTGAGTGTAGTGCACCCAGTTTTCGATGCTGTCTACCTTGAGAGCGGTGGGTGTAGTCAGCACCAAGATGTAGGGGCCCTTCCTCCACGGCTCAAGGGTCTCCCGGGGTGCCTCTTGACAAAAACCCAATTCTCCCCCCAGTCTGCATTGATGAGGCGAGGGGTTGGACCAGCCTCATCATGGAGGCATGGCCAAATGTCCATATGCATCCTCTGGAGCTTTCTTAAGAAAGCCATGGTGTAGGGAGAGTTCCTTATAACGGTCTTTTTTAGAGTTTTATTTATTCTCTCTACCTGTCCTGAACTTCAGGGCCTATAAGCAATTTCTAATCTGCTCCTATAGCCTTGGCTCCTGCCTGTCTGTGTTACCTGTGAAATAAAAGCTGGCCCGTGGTCTGACCCTATCATAGCAGGAAGTCCATACCTGGGTAGGATGTCTTCTGGCAGCTTCTTGGCCACCGCCTGAGCTGTTTTATGCTTGGTTGGGCATGCCTCTACCCATCCAGAAAAGGTGTCCTTCTCCTGCTGTGCATTTCCTACCTGAGCTAAATTAATTTAATCTGAAAACTTGACTGCTATTTTACTGTCAAATTTAATACTCTAACAACAATCTTAGTTTACCCTATAATTATTAATGGCATGGATTGTTTTGCATTCTTGAGTAGACCCTGAGCATCCTTGGTGCTAGCTGCTGTTAGCCAAGTTTCTGTTTGTTGCCTTGGTTCTGATCTGGGCTGGTCCAGCCTTTGTCTGTTACCTGGGTCCCGATCTGAGCTGGGCATGGGAAGTGAAGTAGCCATGGGGCAGGAGACCTCCCTCAGAAGGGGCGAGTGTTCAAGCCCCTGCAATGCTGGGGGGGTGAGGTTCTGTGCCTCAACTGTTGGCCCCCATGCTCTCTCCTGATGGCCCCTCTGCGACTGTGCCTGTCTTAGGTTGTCCCTCCCATGAGGAATCTTACCCGTCTCTGGCTAACCAGCCATCCTCAGGGGCCAAGCAGGGTGATGTGAGGTTCAGTTTCATCTCCTTGGTAGCCTATGCCCACGTAGCCTCCACGCCCAGTACCTGCCTTGGGATCCCCTCGCCTGCTGGCGGGTCCCCGGCACTTGATCACATATCTTGGGGAACTCAGGTTTCCTCTCCAGGGAGGGCCCACCTCACATCATTGGGCCACAGACAGATCCATGGTACCAGCCATCACGAGGCTTCAACCTCAGCATGTACAGAAAACTCAGGCATCAGCTATGGGCAATTGGATTGTGAAAGGAGGATCCCTCCTTGGCAAAAGGGCCAACATAGAATGCTCGTTGCCTATCCAAGGAGGCCTTTCATGCAGTGGAAGGGATTAAATACTTTCACGTCCCTTTTAAATTGCTGCCAATCATTCAAAGATTTAGTTCATATTCTTTGCTTTAAGCCATGGCAATTCAATTTCAAACTGGCTGTCAAGTTTTTTTGTTTGTTTGTTTGTTTGTTTGTATAGACAAGGTCTAATTACATGTTTCTGCACCTCTCCTGGGAGCAAGTAGTGATAGTAGATGTGTTTTAACTTTTGTCTACCCCTCCTTCGGTGTCCATGCAAGCCAGAAGCCTTTCTTTAATTTTGCACACAAAGGAGTAGTGGTCTGGATTTGTGTCAATACAAAAGGGAAGCTGGGTGGGGACACCTATGTAATTATACTTTCTTGCTACACCCCTGTTGCTCCTGGATGAACCAAGGTGTTTGGTATAAGGTGGTCAACCTACATAAGGGTTCTTACCTATGAAGGGTCAGGAATATAAGTCCAAAAATACTTCCCTATTTGCCCCAGGTAATATCACCTAACATTACTATACGGCTGATTACGGCTAGCCTGGCAAGAAAGATGTTCTTAGGCATTCTTGGGGTTCTGGTTTCCTCACAAATTCACTCAGCCTTCTGTACCAGCCTTCTTTACTATGCCCTAAGGACTATTTGCAATAGGGATCATTTGTCCTAATAAAGGTAATTCGGGCCGTACTGTGCTGAGGAAACTGCCTCCTCAATTCTTAGCAACTCGTCCCTAGCTCCACCTGTTAATGTTCGGAGAGGAAAGATCAGAGTCACCTCTAAGTGAATTAAATAAAGTTATCATTTCTACACCAGATCTTCAGATAAGGTCTCAGCCAATTAATGTCCCCTAATAATTTCTGAAAGTCATCTAAAGTTTTTAAGACAATCTTATCTCCACCTTCTGAGGCCTAACGCATTGGTTTGCAATTACGGTTCCTAGATATTGGAAAGGCGTTCCTTTCTGTACCTTTTCTGGAGCAATTCTTAAGCCCCATTTAGGGAGCTTCTCTTCAAATTGGGAACCCGTGGCCAAAGACTCCTCTTCCCGTGGGCTTCCTTTGGCTAGGATGGGCTCCTTAATTCCCTGATCATTGTTTCCAGAGCCTTGACCAGTCTGATATCCCATTTGGGTCATTATCTGCTGTCTTTTGCTGGTAATAATATACCCCTGTAAACCCTCTAAGACATCCCCAGTCCCATGAAGTTGACTGAAATTCCAGAGATGATGGAAGGCTGAAACCATCCCATCAGTCCTTCCTCATCTTGCCACCTTAACAAGGTGGCACTGCCATTGTGTGTCTTGAGGAACTCCCATCCCCCTAACTAAGCCCATAGCATCTGCTGTGGACTAACTTGGAGGCCAGAATTCTTTGCTGATAACACTAACAACCGCTCCAGTGTTCACCAGACCCCTAAATTGTTTTCCCTCTATTTTTAAATTAATCATAGCATGGGTTTTGCTAATTTCATGTATCCAATAGATGTCCGAGCTTCCAAATCCTTGCATTCCTCTTTTCCTCATTTTAGCCTCACCTTGCTGAACATAAGGTACAAGTAGTGTCTGAGCAAACCTTTGTCCTGGAGTAATTTACATAACAAGATTACATTCTAGCTTAGCTTTAATTTCTTCTTTATAATCTGAATCAATGCCTCCAGGCAAAACAGTTAGTTCACTTAAGGGTGTCTCCACTCCTCCTTAAGATTA
The DNA here is from genome assembly GCA_027563665.1 of Antrozous pallidus. Classification (NCBI taxonomy): domain Eukaryota; kingdom Metazoa; phylum Chordata; class Mammalia; order Chiroptera; family Vespertilionidae; genus Antrozous; species Antrozous pallidus. Next base: position 120,045,093 of record CM050512.1, on the reverse strand, counting down.
ATCCTAAAATTCCCTGTGGCACAGGTCCACAAAATTTGCTTTAGGAAATGTCCTGATCTCATATTCTGACAAGCTTGAATCATCTCTGTAATGGAACTATCTTTTCTCAGGCATTTTCCACAATCAGCATTGGCATTTTCATTTAGCTGAAAACCTTGACTATAATTTAACAAGCAAATTCATAAAGTAAATTAAGTAGGTATCTTTAATTTAAAAAAGAAATTTATTCAGTACAGATTAGGTATCTTCCTTATTGGTTCTTATTTAAGATTCTGCTGTTCAAAATTTGGCTATATTTAAGAAATATAGACCAACACAAGTCCAATTATCAGAGAAAACATAACATGTATATTTTAAAAGTTATACTTTAGACATTTAATTACCACATTTATATAATTTCTCCGGATTTAATTTGTATTTTGAACTTTTAAAGCTGAAAAGTCAAACATTTAGTTATCCTTAGATTAATAATACTTTGTTTCTAAGAAAAATACATGACATTATCAATTAATAGCTTCAATTTTGTCCTCTAGGTTTTTCTCATGAGGAAGCAATACTCAGATTATTAAACAAGTTTATATGATTTGGTTAACAGCCCACGCTGCCTCTTGACTTTTCAAAAAGGCCTTTTTTTTTCTCTTTTTTTTTTCTCTGCCTGGGGGCATTCAGTAGCCAGCCTGGACTATGTTTCTTCCTCTATTAACAAAGCGGGTAGCCACTTACCTGGGCCATTAGATCGTTACAATTAATACAGTATTCATCCATATTTCAACAATTTCTGAGTTTTAAATCCAATTCCAATTATTTTTAGGCATTTACTTAGGATAAATTCTTTTTTAACAAATGGCGAAGAGGAGACCCAGACACCCTCTGGGGAGTGGCGTCCCTATTGGATCACACCGTCCTGAGCGCCCTGGGGCCAACAGGATTGTCTGTCTCTTTCCCAATTTTCCCTTCGAGGCCAGGCAACCTTTTAACCACCGAGGCTTGTCAGTGACAGTGTCAATCCAGACATCAATTTAAGGAATTTGGTCCGGGCGGCCCGGATTGCCATGAACAACACGGCGGACCTCACAAGCAACATGTAGGTCCAACATCCCAGTGGAGGGCCACCCAACCCTGAATGTGGGCCACTCCAATTCACAAAATTTCTGTAAAGCAAAATCATCAACCCAAGCTCCATAGTCATCCGTGCACGCTTCCGAAATTCCTGAAAATTCTTAAGGAAACACTGTAATGGGGTGGAGGGTCCAGACAGACCCTGGCCCATTCTGAATGTTACAGCACAGGAATAAAACAGCGACAAAATGAAAACAAAACACAGAACATAAACCGGACAGAAAATACACAGAACCTGACCGCTGCTGCGAACCCCACACTGGGGTCCCGCAGTCCAGAAGAACCTGCTGAAACCCCACAAGGGAGTTCCCGCAGTCCAGAAATAGAACCTGCTGCAAACCTGCACGTCCCGCAGTCCAGAAACAGAACCTGCTGCACACCCCACACCGGGGCCCTGCAGTCCAGAAACAGAACCTGCTGAAGCCCCACACCGGGGTCCTGCAGTCCAGAAACAGAACCTGCTGCAAACCCCACACCGGGGTCCCGCAGTCCAGAAGAACCTGCTGAAACCCCACAAGGGAGTTCCCGCAGTCCAGAAGACCCCTGGCGCCGTCGCGTCAGGGGTCCGGCCCTGAAAGTACGCGGCGTCCTGCCTTCCTTTTCGGACCCTCTGAGGAACGTTCCTAATCAGACAGAAACAGATTTCTTACCTCCTAAGAGGTCCTGACGGCTTCGGCTTCAATAAAAAGATTGTCAATCGGAATTTTTCAGAGTCCCCTCTTTCGTTCCCTTGGAACCCGGGACGGAACTCAGAGGGGTCTCGGAGGGTTGTCCATCCACCGGCCTTAGCGCTGGAGAGCATATCGCTGGGGCCTCCAAATGTTATGGACCAACCAAGAGTGACAACCACCAAGGAGCCAGATCAAAATTTTAAGAAGCCTTTTAATAACGAACTCGAGCCGGGCCCACGTCTCCACTGTCACAGCAGTGAGCAACGCGAGCCCCGAGCCTCAGTAGCGAGCACTTTTTATCTCCAACGCAGGGAGGTTTGGCAATTTGTGATTGGCCGGTTTCACACAAAGAAAGGTAGTGTAAGGTCAGTTTCAGTACAGGGAAGTGGGAAATTTTAAATTTTCTTCCCAGGCTGGTGGGCCCTGTTGACCTGGTATCTGGCTGTTCCTGGCTGTGTGGTGATCTGGCAGCAGGATGTCCTCAGGCAAGGGAGGGCTGAGTAAATGTCACAAACAGCTAAAGGGTGTTTCGATGGTGGTGTCTGGTCTTAGCATGATGAACCACGTCCTTCTCTTCTATCCTCCTCCCCCCTCTGAGTCTGGCTATCACAGTCCAGGTTATGGTCTTGCCCACATCCCCAGTGGTTCACCTGTCCAGCAAGACATGCTGTGACACTGAGACATTCTGGGAATGAACCTTCCTAGCACCGTGAGACTCCGTTATCCAAAATAAATAAATAAATAAAAAACAGATTTAAAAAAAAAGTTTGGTCTTCAATGCATCCTTTGGATTGATTTACGACCAGAAGGGGGATGCGTGGACTAAAGGAGCCACATGCTGACCTGGCCAGCTCAGGGGAGGCATGCGTGGTGGTCTTGCAAACTCAGAGACCTAAAGTAACCACAAAAGATGGTTTGAAAATTAAATAACTGCAATCAGGTTATGATGGGTAGTCATGTCCTAGGCCCGTGTTTTCCCTGACAGAGTTCAACTTAGATCTCTCCTGAGCCATTTGCCTTTCTGCCTCTAAGGTAACATATCTGAGAGGTCTGGGAAACTTGTAGCTTCCCTTTTTCTGGATCCCCTGGGGCACAGCCAGGTGTGGTGGGCTCCAGGATGGATGCCACAAATTCCTTCATTATCGTGTTGATTGTTCCTGCAGTCACCAAAGTGTGTGTCCATCATTTTACTTTTCATCCAATCCCAGGTGGGATTGCTTATCCCTCCTCCTAAATCCATCACCAATGAATTTCATGTAACCCATTTATGTCCCTCCTTTGATTTGGATGTATAAATACAGTTGTAACCCACCATTCTGTGGAGCATTATCTCAATTCATTGAGTTTCTGCTTCCTGGCATATGTCGACAGTTTGGGCTCAAAATAAACTCATTAAAATTCTTTACAGATTTCAATAGTTTTTTTCGTTATCAAAGTCTTTCAGGGTTCATTAGTAGCCCATCTTTTGATACAAGATGGCCAAGGTATTTTATGAGGTAAGCAAAACTGAAGCTTATTCTTTGAGACCATATGTCCCTTTATGGCTAGCTGCTGCAGGAGGTAAATTATGTCCCTATAAGAGTTTAGTAATGTCCTAAAGCATACAAGTAAATCATCCACATTCTGGATTAGAGTGAGATCTCTAGGAAATTCAACATTATTTAGGTCAGCTTTTAATATCTGAGAGAAATAGGTGAGACTTTCTGTATATCCCTGGGGCATCACAGTCCAAATAAATTGTCAATTTTCCCAGGTGAAGGCAAAGAGATATTGACTGTACTTCTCTACTGGAATGCTGAAAAAGGCACTGCATAAATCTCTTACTGAACAATATTGGCAGTCCACAGGAATGTTGATAATAAAATATGTGAATTTGGAACCACAGGATACCTGGGAATAACTATCCCATTTACAGCTCTGAGATCCTGTAAAAATCTCCATCCTTTCCCATTTGGTTTCTTTACTGAAAGGATAGGAGAATTACAGGGGCCTGTATATGGAATTATAAGTCCCCTTTTTAAGTAACCTTGAATAATAGCATTAATTCCTGCTGTCTGGATAGCTAGTGCATCATGTCTTTTATTTATTTACTATTATTATCTGAAGTTTTACATACGTCTCTTTTTTTCCACGATTGACCACCCACTCCCAGTGCATTAGTTTTTAAAGGATGTTGGCGAATATTAAAGGCAAAGTATTAACAATAGTTATTGTAATGGAGTGGCTGACTCAATCTTGCCAATATCTGTACCAGAAAGGGCCCAAAGTTTCATTAGAACGTCCTGCAACAAATGTTCAATTTCAAGTTTATTTTCCTCTGGTGACTGTTCCTTTAAAGTCTTATTTCCCCAATTGGTTCAGCATCTGACTCATTTAGTTCTAAATACATTTCAACCTTCTAGAAAAGGATATGTGAATATCATGGGTGGTCCCTATCAGGTGAATTGGGGCAGATTTGACCAGTAAAAATATATGTTTCCCCGTAACATCTCCTAGTTGAATGAATTTCATGTAACCCATTTATGTCCCTCCTTTGATTTGGATGTATAAATACAGTTATAAAATACAGTTTTAAAACAAAGAATTTCTGTTTTAAAAATAGTCATTGGTTGGTTAGACACCCTCATTATTTGTACAGATGCTTTACTCTGAGGGAGAGTGAAACTTAAATGAATAGGGTTAAGAATAGATAAAATGGCCCCAGTATCCACAAGGCCTTAGTAACTTCTCCTTTTATGATAATTTCAATTTCTCCTAAAGTATTAGTGAGGAGAAGGGAAAGTACTCTCATAGTCCTAGGAGCAGCCCTATGCTTGCTCTGTCTGTTTTCTCTTTGCAAATCTCATTTCCGTTTTCTACAGTCTTTCTTATGGTGGCCTGGATTTTTACAGTAAAAACAGATTCCTTTCTCTCCTTTTCTAAGAGAGTTCCGATTAGAACTGGCTTGGTTGCTTAATTGTTGGAGCTATAAGTTCATCATTTGGGCAACTTTATCTTTTCCTCTCTTTCAGATAGTTTTAGATAGTTGATCAGCCAGAATGCCCAGTTCATAAGCATGGGTGGCCTGCCAGCTTAATTTATGTTGTTTGATCAAATTTACTAGCTCTTCATTTAGTCCTTCCAAGAATGCCGAATTTAGTAAGGCATCATTTTGATGATCCTTGAAACTGTCTGGGGACAGACCCGAATATCGTTTGAAAGTTTTTTCAAAATATTCAGAGAAATCAAGCAGTAGTTCATTGGGCTTCTTTTTTTTTTCTTTTTCTTTTTTTTTCATTGCTGGATCTTGGTCCAGGCCATTCTCTGAGGAAAAATCTCCAATTCCCTGCATTCCCCTCCTCCCTGGCCTCCCATTTAAAAAAATCATCTACAGGATTATGCCAGCGAACCTTATTTGCCATTCTGTTGCCTTGCTCTCAGAAACCAATAGGTGTATTAATTGGAATAGGTCAAAATAGCCAGTATCATATATCATAACAGTTAAATCAAATTCCTTTGCAAACCCACAGGGTCTTGGAGAGGGTCAGGGAAGTCTTTAGTTAGGTTGCTTAATTCTGTTCTAGTCCAAAGAACATATACAATTGCTGTTTCCCCTCTACCCGACACAGGCTTTTTCTGGAAAGGAGCTGCTAGAATTCTTAAATTATATTTCTCTGAGTTTGTATTCTCATTTTCCCACAGGTCAGTAAGGAATGGTAGTAGAGGGGATGCAGGAGAATGAAGGAGAGAGGTAGTGGCAAGTCTGCACAAGGAAGCTCAGAGAGCAAAGGGTATAGTGGAGGAGCTATAGAAGGGGAGGTGTGGGGTCTTGGGACTTATTGGCTTCAGAAGCCTCAAATATTCTTATTATCATCCTATAGGGAAGATATTTTACCCAATACTCTCCTAGAAGCCTCTAATTTCCAATCAAGATAAACTTTCCATCATTTAACTTAATTTTAGAGCCAGCTTTTTCTAATTGACTGTACAGAAAAATCAACTTAAAGGTGTCAGGTTACCCACTTTGGCCATTTTAAGCTTTTAACATTTTAAAAAAATTTTTATTGTTAAAACTATTACATACGGTTTGTCCCCTTTTCCCTTCATTGACCTCCTGCCCCAGGCCTTCACCACCCTATTGTCTGTGTCTATGGGTTATGTATATTTGCATATGAGTTCATTGATTGATTCTACCCTCTCCACCCCCTTGTCTTCCTTCTGAGGTTTGACAGTCTGTTTGATGTTTTTATGTCTCTGGGTCTACTTTTGTTCATCAGTTTATATTGTTTATTATATTCTACAAATAAGTGAGATCATGTGATATTTATCTTTCTCTGACTGGCCTATTTCACTTAGCATAATGCTCTCTAGGTTCATCTATGTCATTTCAAACGGTAAGAGTTCTTTCTTTTTTAAAATATATTTTATTGATTTCTTACAGAGAGGAAGGGAGAGAGGGAGTTAGAAACATCTATGAGAGAGAAACATCGATCAGCTGCCTCCTGCACATCCCCTACTGGGGATATGCCCACAACCATGGTACGTGCCCTTGACCGAAATCAAACCTGGGACCTTTCAGTCCGCAGGCTGATGCTCTATCCACTGAGTCAAACTGGTTTTGGCCGTTCTTTCTTTTTTATAGCATCATAGTATTCCATTGTATGGATGTACCAGACTTTTTAAGTCCACTCATCTGCTGAGTGGACTTAGGCTGTTTCCAAATATTACCTATTGTCAATTGTGCTGCCATGAACATAGAGGTGCACATATCCTTTCTGATGAGTGTTTCTGACTTCTTGTGATATATTACTAGAAGTGGTATCACTGGGTCAAATGGCAGTTCCATTTTTAAGAAACTCCCATACTGTTCTCTACAGTGGCTGCACCAGCAATGTACTAGGGCTCCCTTTTCTCCACATCCTTGCCAGCACTTGTCATTTGTTGATTTGTTGATAGCCATTCTGACAAGAAAGCCCACTGCATGGGAGAACATATTTGCCAATGATACATCCGATAAGGAGTTACCCTCCAAAGCTTATAGAGAACTCCTACACCTTAACAAAAGGAAGGTAACTCAATAAAAAAAATGGACAAAGGACCTAAATATACACTTCTCCAAAGTGGACATCCAGAAGGCCAAGAGATGTATGAAAAAAATGCTCAAAGTCACTGTTCATTCCAGAGATGCAAATCAAAAGGACAATGAGGTACCACCTCACACCTGTCAGAAAAGGTTTTATAATTTTTAGTTAAATTTTTCCATTTTTGTGCATGTTGCAAGTTGAAATTTCATAGAATTATACATGTACCTTGCTGGAGTATTAATTGGGGGCTGAGATTCTTGCAGTTTACCAACCTTAGAGGTAAAATTTCCCATTTTTAAAAATTTAATTTAATTTTTTACATCTGCAGAATCTGAGCAAATTTTCTAGGGATGTTATGTAGTGGGTGGAAGTGTGCTGCGTATGGGTTGGCTCCATGAGACTGTCACCCCTCAAGTTGCCATCAGTCCTCTTATGTGTCTTGGTTTCTCTCCTGGATGTCTGTGACAAGCATGTCAGACTTGCGGCCCGCAGGCCGCACATGGCTCTAAGAACACCTAAGACTTAGGCTGGAGCTGTTCTGTGCCCCTGGGTCTTCAGCTCTCATTTATACAGTGAAGGCTTTTTTTTCTTTTTCTCTCAGACTCTCAGAAAGCAATTCCAATTGAAAAGCCAAAACCAGTGACTTATTTTTCCTTCAGTCTCACCTTAGCCTGGGTTCTGGCAGCCTTTACCCTTAGTTCTGCCTCAAGGACTTAAAAAACACAGCTCAAATAAAGTCAGAACTCTACCAAAGCAAGTGAAGGTCCTAGTTCCAAGAGACAATTCACCCACGCTCACCTGATATGGTGGGGAGCTGGCAGGGCTCGCTGGGCCTTTGCTGGATCCTAGCACTGGGTCCTTGTTGGGGCTGACCAACAGAACCTGAGCAATGGATGAATGATTGCTCTGACACACGTTTCTGTGAAAGAGAGGGCTAAGGGACTGCCTGGCTTGAAAATCCAAAGAGCCTCATTTGCCTGCCTCCTTGGGCTTTTATTGTAGCAACAGCTTGAACTAAAATTAACCTCTAAATACTCTCAGTGGGATAAGCATCCTTGAGAAGACACATGCATCTGCAGTGTCCTTTAAGCAAGTCTGTCTAAAACTAAACATAAAGATTCCAGTAAAACACCCACGAGCTCAGACTTGTTTGGAAAAGCCAAGGCAGGTTCTGCCACCTTCAGCAAGGTTCCCCTAGAGGCCTCTGATCTTTCAGAGATTCCTTCTTACAGACCTTCCAACCAAGTCCTATGCTTCTCCACATCTCCTCCCTTTTTGTATTGCTGGCTGCAGAAGACAAAGAAAGGTGGTGAACTTTCTCCTTTGGAATGTCAGGGTCCTTGAAACACATTCACTGCTCGAGTTCAGATTTTGTAGATTATAAGAAAAAAAAGAGAGAATTACAGTGACAGCAGTGGTTAGTCCCATCAGGTACCAATTGATTCTAGGAAAACATGTGGTGGGGTCTACCTACTCCAAATGCTCCTTTGCCATATTCCAAGTCTGTTTTTCACGTTCATTGATAGCAAGTAAGGACTCTTTAATTTGCCTTTGCAACATATTTATTTCTTCAATAGGTTATCATGAAAGACTCCCCATAGATTCTTTTTAACATCAATCCACTGATGGTGACTACTTTTCCATTTTAAAGAGGTGACACACATGTGCTTATGCTCCCAATCACAATTAAGCACTTGCCTGTATGCTATGGCATTCTGTGTTTACCCAGATATTCAATGGCTGCCTCTATTGCCTGTAGTTTAGCTAATATTGTTTTTATCTATGTGCTGTTGTATAGTGAATTCCCTAGTTACATTATAGGCCAAATTGTCCACAAATGTGGCCATCTGCACAGACTCAGAAAGGGCTGCCACAGTGATGCTAGAGGTAGTAAGAATAACAACAGCCTCAGTGAGTATTCCCAAAAATCTTTTGGGCCATAATTGACTAATTGGTTTCTAAGACCTCAATGGCTGATGAGCCTTGCCATTTCCTGGTGTGATTAACAGGTATTGGGATTTCTGCTTGTCTCCTAAGTACTATAATAGTGCTGATGGTCAATGAGGGAATATTCTGGGTGATAATACAGGAAGCTCCTTCTCCAATCTGTCCTAGAAAAGATGAACTATGGCTTATTAGTAGATCGGGGCCCATAACAAAGACATAGTGGTGCAAATCAGGCTATTAACAGTAAGATTATCAGTAAAAGTTATATTACAGTGGCCGGAAGAGTTCCGGTAGTCACTGTGCCACAATTTCAAAGGGCTGAAAATATGGTCTAATCTCCATAAAGTTTTCTGAACTGGCAAGCTTAGTACTCAGAGTCATGGGGAACTCATCCCTCCCTTAGTTCAAACCTCAGGCATGCCTGCATAACCGGTGTGACTAGCATTAGACGCATGGTGTACAAGAGTGTCAGTGTGGTTGGCTTGCAAATGATCATGTGGCTCCAATCTATAACCTGGTTCCCTAGGACCATCAAATGGGCATGATTTCCTTGGCAAACTTCCCAATGGAATGCCTCAGCAGAGGGGTCCCACCGAGGCACAGTAGCATTAGTCAGATTACTGCAGGCCAGACTGCCTGCTGAGAGAAAGGTTAGTTGGGCCTTAATCTTATCAAGTTTAGGAATTATATGTAACCAACTCTGATTATGAGCTCTCATAGGCTACAGAGAGGAATTGGAGGAGGTAACGTGTAAGAGCAGTACATTGGAATGAAAAGAGGTATTGAGAGGGACAGGTGTTCAGTGTGTTCCATTTTCAAAATTGCTTATTGGTAGCAAGTCTACTCCCCCTAAAAGGGATGTTAGGTGGTTAGACACAGGAAAGGGGGGGTCCCCCCAAGTGAGGGGTCTAAAGAAAGGTGGGTCTATAACCTGGGCCTAATATAAGGTGGCAGATGCTGGTGCCCAAAGCCAGGCAAAAATGTCAAACCATATGGCACAGACGTTGAGGTGAATCAAGGAAGTTATAGCAAGAAAAAGGTAGTCTGGGTGGGTGGAGCACGAGTATCCTCCAGCAATTGTTCAGCCTCTGCTGTCAGCTTCTTCATCATTCCCCAGGTTATTCCAGAGCCGTCTGTATCTTGTGGAGGCGTGTCATTCAGGGCTGTGGATTTTCCAGGCCCAGATTCTTCATTTCTGGGAGAGGATTGGTCCTGTGCCATGCCATCATAGGGTTTAATCTGACGAGCTGGAATCCACAGCGGCTCTGTGAGGATAGAAACACATGCATATCCTCTTTCCCATGTTAACAATTCATTGGGTCCTTTACAGTTATTAGTGTACACAAGACCTGTGGTTTCTGAGCTGGTGCTTTAGAAGTAAAGTGATGTTCTTTGGGGGATAGAAAGCAGTCATTCAAACTTTAAAAATTAAAAGTAAAGAGTGCTTTGAATAGCATCATAGTTGGGTGCTTGAGACCCATACCCCCCTTTTTTGTTTTACTAGTGCTCTTTAAGGTTGAATGAGCACACTCAACAATGACCTGCCCTGTGGATTGTAAGGAGTTATGTGGAATGCTGGGTGGACCAAGGCCTGCAAAAGGTGGCAAAGGCATGGCTGCTATAAGCAGGCCCATTGTCAGTTTTTATTTTCATTGGGATGCTTCAAAAGGCAAATGTGAGTAACAAATGTTTAATAATATAGCATGTGGCTTCACCAGGAAAAACATGGGCACTGATCATACCAGGAAAAGCATCTATAGTTACATGAACATACCAGAGTTTCCCAAAAGAGGCAATGTGATACCTGTTTGCCAAAAGTCATTGGCCTATAGGCCTCCAAGATTAATTCTTATTGAGGGTGGTGAGGTTTCTGTCACTTGACAATCAGGATATTGTAAAAGAATTCATTTTGCTATCCTCTGGGGTAACTGAAATTCCTTGTATAATTGTCTCCAGTTTTGATGGAATAATTCATAGGGGTGATGGGCTTCCATTAAGGTAGCTGTCATAACTAAGTGGTGTGCTTGTTCATTGGCCTGTACTAATGGTCCAGGAAGGGAACGATGAGACCTGACATGAGATGTAAAGAGAGGATGTGATCAAATGTCTAGTAGGGCCTAGAGCTGAAGGCACTGTGCTAAGAGAAATGGCGCTAATGTAAGCTCAATAACTGAAGTTTCTAAATTTTGTAAAATATAAACAGAGTAGGCAGAATTACTAACAATGTTGGGGTTTGCGAGGGAAATGTTTTTAGCACTAAAACCAGCGCCCCAATTTCAGCTCGCTGAGTTGAGGTGAAGCCCCTCATTGAATGGCACCATCAGGTGGCCAGTGAATGGTCGCTTTTCCGTTTTTCCTGAGCCATCGATGAACACGGTGAATGCTCCTAGGATAGGGGTATGTACAATCTTAGTGTGATAGAGTAACTTAGTGTGTGACAAAGGATGCAATGTCTTATTAGCAGGGCGAGAAATCAGCTAGGGCGATGTATAAATCTATGGAAGTGGAAAGTGCTTTCTCAAATTGAGTCTTGGTTAGTGGAAGTTGAATGACTTTAGGATCATTCCTGTGAGTTTAGCACATTGCAGCTTCCCATCTAGGATTAAAGAACAAATTAAAGCTAGATAAGGTGATAAAGTTTTGGAGGGAGAATATGAGTGAAATGACCATTCAATGAACCCCAATTCAGGTATTAGTTGTCTTAGAAGCTCTGTAAGTGAGCGTCTGGTGGGAAATAAAAAGAATTGAAGAGAATGCTAGGGATAAAGTCTATTTAAATATCATGTATTGAGAGCATCCTTGATCCAGCAGAGTTCTTTTATCTCTTCAGCAGACAGGTGTCTTGGGAATTCAAAGTTGGATACCTTTTAATATGTTAAACAAGTTTGTAAATTTGCCGTGGGAATACCTAATGCCAGTCATTTCCAATTTATATCCCCTAGTAATTTTTGAAAATCATTTAGGGTTTTTAGTTCCCTATTATCAATGTTAACCTTTTGGGGTCTGATAGTTCTTTCAGTGAGGATATACCCCCTTCCAGTGAAGATACACCCCAGATTTTTCCATGGTTTTTCATCTGTACCTTTTCTGGGGCTATTAAAAGGCCTCTTAAGGCTGTTTCCTTTTGTACTGAAGAGTACATACGCTATAACAGGCTTCTCCTACCAGGGACTACAAGGAGGATGTCCTCCACCTAATAGATAATCTTCCAGAAGGGGAACTGCTGCCTAGTTGGCATAAGTGTTTGGTGTACATGGTACTGACACATCATTGGGCTGGTCAGCATTCCCTGTGTGGGGACTTTCCAGTGATATCTCTGAGCAGGTTCCTCATTGTTAATTGAGGGGAGAGTGAATGCAAATTTCTCTCGATCCTGGGTAGCCAAAGGAGTGGTATAGAAACAATCTTTCAAATCTATTATAACAATAGGCCATTCTTGTGGGAGCATGGCCGGGGAGGGAAGTCCATGCTGGAGAGCACCCATGGGCTCAATATTAGCATTAATGGCTCTTAAATCTTGTAAAAGCCTCCACTTTTTAAATTTTGGGGGATTGCAAAAATAGAATTCCGGAGCTATTAGAAAGTTCTATGTGACCTAATTCTAACGGTTCTTCTATCAGTAGATGGGCCTGTTGTAATTTTTCTCCCTTTAAGGGCCACTGTTTTACCCAAACAGGGGATTTGACTTAACCAAATAAATATTAAGGGGAGGTATAACAGTGGCCATTTCTAAAAGGGTGTCTGTAATATTAGCTCCCACTGCAAAGGGAGATCTCATCCCCACAAATGGACTGGCAAACCCTCCTTTCCTAAAGAATTTGGGACCCAAAATGGTAGTAACAACAGTTGTGAGATCTTAGTTTGCACAGGGAAAACATGTAACCCTTTGCATGTCATGAGCACCTGGATTTCTCCCTGGTAATCACTATCAATGACTATCAAGGTTATACTGTGACCCCTTTTAAGTTAAGGTGAGAGTATCCCCAAATAATTCCTACCATGCCCAGTGGCAGTGGCCCCCAAATTCCCATAGGAACCCTTTTAGGGTGGTCCCCTTCATTGAGAATTAGTTCTGTTGGAGTAAGTCCAACCCTGTGTTCCCAGCTGTAGCTGCTCGAAGGGAGTAGATGGCGGATTTTCTGTCTGCCTTAGGAAGGCCAGTCATGTCCCAGTTTGTTGTGGGGCCTGGGACTGGCCCCCACTGGGAGTTTCCCTGCCATGGTGATAATTAATTGTCAAATTTAGACTTACATTGATTGGCCCAATTGCTGGAAACAATCCTTGTCTCACTAAAAGAAAGATGTGGACAGGAAGCCAGAAGGCTGATAAACAAACCTTAATTGCTCTGAAAGGTCAGAGCTAAAAAACATTGTTAATTGAAACAGCCTCCACCTCTGTTTGTTTTTTGTATATTTCTGTTATTGGAATTTCCTGCCTAAAGGCTATGGGCAGATCCTATCCTATCTAATAAAAGAGTAATATGCAGATTGACCATCACTCCAACACACAAGAGGGCTGCCACCATGTGGTCAAAATCCTGCCGCCATGTGGACACAGGATGGCCACCACAAGATAGCCAGCTGGAGAGGGCAGTTGGGAGGCACTAGGCCTTCAAGGGAGGGCAATTGGGGAGCAAACAAGCCTCCATGGGAGGGCATTTAGTGATGACCAGGCCAGCAGAGGAGGGAAGTTTGGGGCAAATGGCTAGCAGGGGAGCAGTTAGACATCAATTAGGCTGACAAGGGAGTGGTTAGGGGGTGATCAGGCTGGAAGGCAGAAGCATTTAGGGGCAATCAGGGAGGCAGGCAGGTGAGCAGTTTGGAGCTAGCAGTCCTGGATTGTGAGAAGGATGTCCAACTGCCCATTTAGGCTTGATCCTACCAGTATCAGACCTACACAGGAAGCTGGACATCCCTCTAGGGGTTCCAGATTGGAGAGGGTGCAGGGTGGGCTGAGGGACACCCCTACCCCGCCCCCCTGTGCATGAATGTCGTGCACTGGGCCTCTAGTAGTCTTAGGAAATTAATAGCCGTGCCAGAGCATGGTGCAGTCCTTCCACTAGTGATGGGCAGCTGCCTGGCCCCCAGTATTCCCAAATTCATACTTTTCTAGTCTTTTTTCATTTGTGTGGGGCCTTCTTCAGAACCCAAACCCAGAACTGAAACCATGAACCACGTGGGACGTGAAAGGAGTTTCTACATCTGGGGCCCAACTTGGAATGTCTGGAGGAGATGATATTTTTCACCTAAGAGTGAAGGAGGAAAGATGCACCAAGAAAAGGTGTGGAAATTTTACCACACGCAAAGCCCAGGACCAGTTGCAGAAACCGGATCTGTAAGTAGGCTGGAAATGTCTTTTTCAGCCAGGCTAATGGGGAAGAATTAGGTTATAAATATAAAATAATCTTTATTATAGACTTTTGGTTTGTATGCTTAAAGAATGTGGTTTCTTGTTCAAATTAAAATCTTAGTTTGTATTTGAAATCTAAAAACTGTAAGGAGAAGCGAAACTCCACTGCTGAAACCACCTCTGGTGCAGAGAAATTCAAAGGTGGCAGGAGAGGGCAGGGCTATCTGCTCTCCCGGAATGAGATTGCTTAAGGTATTTGAAAGATGAAACAGATAGCGCAGAGAGACCAGGGTACCAGGATTCAGGCTTTATTGAAGAGAAGACCCTGCCGGCTCACTTCCCAAGGGGGAGGGGGAGAGGGAGAGGGAGGGGGAGGGGAGGGGGAGAGGGAGGGGGAGGGGGAGAGGGAAAGGGAGAGGGGGAGAGAGGGGGAGAGAGGGGGAGAGAGAGAGAGAGAGAGAGAGAGAGAGAGAGAGAGAGAGAGAGGGCACGTGCGGGGTGAAGGTGTCTTTTAAGGGGTAGGGGAGCGGGCTTAGGGTACCCGGCATGCGCTGATTGGCAGCTTCATATAAGGCGCATGATTGGGTACTCCTGGACCCAGGAATCAGGGGGCTTAAGGTATTCGGCTCCGCCCACCAGTTGGGGAGGGGTACCTATCAGTTTTGTTTAAAAACTATAAGAGAACTCGCAGGGAAATGCAAATCTTGGCCAAATTGGGTGTTAGTTATTAATTCAGAAAATGAAAAAGAAAGAAAATTAATTAAGATATGTCTTTATCTATTAAGCATGGAAAGAAATTCAGCCAGATTTGTTGCTGATTCTTCCCCTGAAGTAAGCAGGATATGGGGAAAGGGAGACACTTGGTGATCCTATATTCATGCCCACTTTCCCAGTGTGCTAAATTAACATTTCCTTTCTCGCCATGAAAAAGCCTTAAAAATTTAGAAATGTGTCTGGAATTTCTGTGCTTGTGGGAAGAGAATGTAGCTGTAAGTCAGAATGCACAAATGGTCCAATTTTGGACATTTAGATTGTCTTTAGCTGGAATCTCTCTGCAAAAGCTACAGAAAATGAAAAACTCAGGACTGGTTTTTCCTAAGAAAAATGGCAAAAAAAAAAAAAATCTTCTGGAATGAAATTCAAGCTAATTCCAGCAACAGAATTCACATTCACATAATAAAGAGTAGTTTTTAAAATGCTAATGAACCTTGTTAAAAAGTTAATTTTTAAGGCCTTTAAGAGAAGCAGTAAATTCTCTGTTATAAAATTTATCCAAAGTAGATGTCTTAAACTAATTGGAATTGAACTTGAATTTCAAAGAAATTGTTGAAATATAGATAATTAATGCATTAATTATAAAGATCAAAATAGCTCAGGTAACTGACTATGACCTTTTGTTAATGGAGGAAGAAGGGTAGCTGCCCTTCCCCCAGCACACAGGTAGACCAGTTTTCTGCCAGCAGCTATCTTTGAAGAATGTGTTAATTTGCATTAGAATGGCTACACTTTTGCTTCCTGACTTCCCCAGCAGAAAAATCTAGGTTGTTTTGACTAGTCAAGGAGCTGGGGCCAAAAACCTGTTTTGGTAGCCTAAAAGTTTTCCCCCATGGTGGCAAACTCTCAAAGAACCTCTCAGCTTCATATAAGGCGCATGATTGGGTACCCCTGGACCCAGGAGTCAGGGGGCTTAAGGTATTCGGCAGGTGCTGGTTACATCGTATCTCCGCCCACCAGTTGGGGAGGGGTCCCTATCACCTCTGAATCAGTTTCCCACAAGTAGCCATTCTTTAAGGACAATTTTTACATTTGAATACCTACAGGCTTGCTACTCAATTCCCCAGGGCAAAGGAAAATCAAAGACATTTTGAAAGGTCAAGCTGCTAGGTTGGGCCTGTTAACCAAATGACAAAAACTTGTTTAATAATCTGAGTTTGCTTCCTCATGAGAAAAACCTAGAGGACAGAATTGATTATGTCTTGTATTATTCTTAGAAATATAAAGTATTATTAATCTAAGAACTGCTAAATGTTTGACTTACCAGCTTTAAAGTTCAAATTAAATTGGGGGAAAAATGTGGTTGTGGTAATTATATGCCTAAAGTATAAGAACTTATTTTTGAAAAAATAAAGTATGTTTTCTCTGAAATTAATTAGAAATTCAAAATAACTTGCTTATTGTTATAATTAAAAAAGAGGATTAATTCTGTTATCCCAACCAAAATTTTTATATGCAAAAACTAGTCTATATTTGATTGATATATTATGATAATTATAAAAAGTATTGTAATCTTTAAATCATATATGGATGTTGATAGGTATCCCCCTCCCAACTGGTGGGTGGAGTTATGATGTAATTGACATCTGCCTCAGAGACACTGAGCCAACAATCAATCACATACCAGAGTGCCCTGTGTCCCACCCCTCCCCATTCTACCCTGGGCCCAACCCCTGCCTTAGAAAGGGTATCTCAGTGCGCCACGTGGCACCTTTTCTCCCGGACTGTTCTCCCAGGCAATCCGGGAGGTGGTCTGGCTGGGTCCCCTTCTCCCCTCCCCTGGTTTCTCTGCCTTTACCCCGCACGTGAGCTCTTTCTCCCTTGGGAAGGGTCTCCTCAATAAAGTCTGTGTCCAGGTACCCTGCTCTCTCTCTCTCTGCTCCTTCTGTTTCATCTTTCATATGGTGCCGAGACCCGGGAAGCGTGGACAATACTCAAACCTAGCCCCCAGCTTGTGACTCCTGCTCTGGCTCTGCTCGGTGGCGTGGTTGTGAGTTGATTGGCCCGCTCAGAACACTTCTCAAACGCTGCTGGACCAGGACAAGTGGGAATCTCGGCACTTCCTCCTAACCTGTAGGCTTCAGGGTACTCCCTCCCCTTTCCCTGGTTGCCTTGACCTGGAAAGGCCTCAGAGTTTCCCGTCTACTCGGCTACTTTACACGGTCTACGTTCTACGTTCTCCAAAACCCAGGTACCTGGCCGGGAAACTCTGTTCTACTCCACGGGAAAGATTTCTGGGTGACGACCCATAGATCTTTTCCCGTCCCTCTTTCTACAGGTTGGCCCAGGAAAAGAAGGACGCTTTTTATTCCTTTTCCAACTTTCTGGTGGCCTTTTTCCTCCAGTCAAGGGAACCCCCTACGCACCCTTAGGTGCCTTTTCGAAAACACCCCCGTTTTCGCGCCCTTGTTAAGCACAGATGATTTCTGCCACCGGACGGAAAAGCTTCCAGAGATTCCCTACGTGCAGCCTGTCTTTCCTCCACTCCTACCCCTCTCTCTGCTCCTTCCACACCCCAGGTTTTCCTAGCCCACGGGAAACCCCCTCAAACTGCCCCTCTGTCGCTCTCTTTACTCTTCCGACCCAGCCGTTATCTCCTCTCCTCCTCTCCGCCTCTCCTTCTCCTCTCCCTCCTCCTTCTCCACACTGCGGCTGCCCCTCCCTTGCTTCTTCCACCGCTGCCGCCAGGCCTCTGTGGGAACCAACTCCACGGCGAGAGCCTCCTGCCACCCCAAACGGCTAAGGGGAATTTCTGAATTTCTTTCACCAGGTGGGGGAAGTTTTCAATCACTATTTCTTAAAATAGGTTTTCAGTATCTTGCTCTGTCTCTTTTTCTGGCACCCCCATAATTCGGATGTTGGTATTCTTGAGGTTGTCCCAGAGGCTCCTTACACTATCTTCAATTTTTTGAATTCTTTTTGCTTCTTGCTTTTCCAGCTGAGTGGATTTTGCCTCTTTGTATTTCAAATCTTTGACTTGCTTCTTGCGGTCCTCTGGGCTGCTTTTAGGTCTCTGTATAATATGTTTTATTTCAGTCAGTGTATGCTTAATTTCTAGTTGGCCCTTTTTCATATCCTTGAGGGTCTAGCTCAAATGCTTGGGGGTCTTGCTTATATCCTCGAGGGTCTCATTTAATGTATTGGCCTTTTCTAGGAGCCTCTTGGAAAACCTTATAACCATGGTTTTGAACTCTATGTCCAGTCATTTTTTTCCCTCCATGTCTTTCAAATGTGATTAGTTACCTTGTCTCTGAATTTTGGCTACTTCCCTAAGTTGATTGCGTAGCTTTGTGTGGTAGGTGTCCTCTACGGGACAGTGGCTCAACCTCCCTAGTTACCTAAGGTGGATATTCTTGGTACACCCCTTTATGGGTTGTATTGTCCTTTTGTAGTTAAGCCTAGATTATTGTTTGTTTCACTGGGAGGGGTTGATCTCCAGGCCAGTTGGCTGTGTTTATGCTGGTAGAGCCACAGTGCTCAGCTTGGATGGGGCAGAGTCTCCAGGCTGAGCAGACAGCCTTGGTTTCTGGTGCCTGGGTCTCTGTTCCCTGGAGCAATGGAGAGAAAGCTGCCCCTGAGCTCTGACCACTGCCAGACAGTTAAGTGTCTCTCCAAATGAATCTGTACACCCAAATTCTCACCCAGAACTGGAAAGCAGTGCAGTTCAGTGGGTTTTTTTCTTTCCTCCTGAACGAGAGAACCAGCCACACATCCTCTCAGCTAGCTCATGCACCTCTGCATTACACATGCACTCTGTGAGCTCGCATGCCTCTGCAGCTGCCAAATCTCAGTGTGCTTCCTCCTTTAGGTTCAGTTTCATCCCATAAGAGTCTGGGTTTCCTGAGACTCGCCAATAACTGGGGGGTCAGTACAGTGGGACACTTCTGTCTCCCTCCCCATTCGAGAAAACCAGCTGGGTATCCAGCCACCTGCTCCTTCTGCTTACACGTGGCTTCACACCTCCTCCGCAGTCTCAGCAACTCTGCCCTCTGCAGCTCCTCTGAATCACAGTGTCCCTTTATCTTTCCTTCTATTTCTGGAATTTCCACTCAGTCAGCTTTCTGGTGGTTCTGGATAATGTCCATTCTGTTGCTTAGTTGTAGTTTTGAAATTGTTGTTCAGGACAGCAGTGTGGGTATTTACCTATGCCGCCATCTAGGTCCCTCTCTGGAGTCATCTTTCAAAATAAAAATTCTCCTACCATTATTGAATGGGTCCACCTGGGACATCAATCCTCTAAAACTGTGGTTACATATGTGGAACTAATGGCCCAATTAATATTTCAAATTAGAAAACGTTGTAAACAGCCTTGAGGGGAAGAGCCCAACTGTCTCTACCTCCCCGTCACTGGGAAGCAATTAGAAATGTTATTTTAGAATAACATAAATTGGCAAATTGGGTTAAGTGGATATTCAGGGGAACTTAGCTGTCACCTATTAAAAGATAAATTACTACAATTTTTATATAATACCTCCATCTTTATACCAAAAAATACTAGGCAGGAATCTATTCCTGGAGCGTTAACTGTTTTTACTGATGGGTCATCTAATGGGAAAGCTGTCTATCATACAATAAATTCAGACCAAGTAATACTGACCAGTCATACTTCTGTACAAAGAATTGAACTAGAAGCTATTAAGGCTGCATTGCAAGATTTCTAAGAGCCTCTTAATATTGTCTCTGATTTCTTTTATGCTGCAAACTTAGTGAATAGAATTTAAAACTGCCTTGTTGAAATGGCTTAGTGACTAAAGTTTATTTTTACTATTTAAACAAGTTCAGCAGATCGTACAACAAAGACATTATCTTTTTTATATCACTCATCAGGGCTCATAGTGTCTTACTTGGTCCTTTAACAAAAGGAAATACACCTGCTGATCAATTGGTTGCTTTATTAAAAGAAGCCTTAGAATCTCATCAGCTTTTCATCAGCCTGCCAAAATGCTGTCTAAACAATTCTCAATCACTTGACAACAGGCAAAACAGATTATGAAGAAATGTCCCACTTGCTACGTCAAGGGACTAACACAGGAGTCAACCTTAGAGGTTTGCTGGGAGACCATATCTGGCAAATGGATATCATGCATTATACTTCCTTTGGATGCCTTGGGGACATTACATGTCTCTGTAGACACCTTTTCAAAAGTAATATGGGCTACTACATCTACAGAAGAAACAGCAAAACGGGTTATTAATCATTGCCTAGCTGCTTTTGCCGTCATGAGAGTTCCAAAAATTATTAAAATTGATAATGGGCCTGCTTACACAAGCTGCCAATTCCAGAAATTTTGTAAGATTTGGAAAATTCAGCACTTTATAGGGATACCATATAGTTCCCAAGGACAGGCCATTATGAAAGACAGCATCAGCAGCAAAAGTCCCAACTTGAAAAACTTGTGATGTGAATGGAAAGACACCTATGGAGCTACATTGGTGCCAGAATATAACAAAAGAAAATGGTCTAGTTAAATGGAAAGATCCCAAATCTGCTTTATGGACGGAATCTGATCCATTATTAACCTTTGGCAGAGGGTATGCTTTTATATTTCCAGAGAATTTTTCCAAATCCGTGTGGATTCCTGCTAGAAATATTAAACTGTAACAGGGATCCAAGAGAGAAACTAGCCAGACTAGTGAGGACCTTGCACCTGGAGCCACACCATGCAGATGTAAAAAATCAATTACCTCAGCCACAGAGAACAGCGACTCAAAGCAATCCACTAAAGATGAGGAACAGGAGGAAGTCAAGCCGGGCAACAAACAGCTGGAAAACAAACAGCCTGGAGACCACCTAGGGCATGGTAAAGAAGACAGTACATATGCCTGAGAACATCATTCTTACCATGCTAGCAGTAATCAGCTGTACGGTAATATTACCTGTGGAAAATGGGGAAGTATGGACTTATGTTCTTGACCCTTCATGGGTAAGAACCCTTATCCCACATAATGGGATTCAAGAACATAATGTATTCACCAATAATACCAAACACCTTGGTCATCCAGAAGGGACATGGGAGGGGCAAGGAAGTATAATTACAGAGGTGTTGCCACCTAGCTTCCCTTTTTGTATGACACAAAGTCAAACCACTTCCTTTGTGTGTAAAATTAAAGAGGAGTTTCCAGTTTGCATGGATACCAAAGGAGGAGAGGCAAAAGCAAAAATACATCTACCTATCACTACTTGCTCCTAGGGCAGGTGCAAAAAATGTAACTAAGACCTTGTTAACTGTTTCAGTTAAATATTGTTAACTGAAACAACTCCCACCTGTTTGTTTTTGTATATTTCTGTTATTGGAAATTGACAGCCAGTTTGAAATTGAATTACCATGGCCTAGAGCAAAGAATACCCTTACATGATATTATTCTACAATGTCATTATAATTTTTTGATATTTTACAACAGGGTATTGTATAATTATCCCAAAAAACTTACAAACTAATTCTTTGAATGTTTGGCAGCAATAAAAAAAAAAGACATGAAAGGAATTAAGGCACTGGGAAGGCACTTGAGCATTCTATATTGGCCCTTCTTGCCCCTTAACCAATTGCCCACAGCTGTTGCCTGAGTTTTCTGTTCAAGCTGAGGTTGAAGCCTTGTGGTGGTTGATACCACAGATCTGTCTCTCCCCCAGTGGTGTGAGCTGGACTCTCCCTGGAGAAGAAACCTGGGTTTCCCAAGATATATGATAGGTGCTGGGCGTGGAGGCTATGGGGGCATAGGCTACCAAGGAGACAGAACTGAACCTCACATCACCCTGCTTGGCCCTGGAGGATGGCTGGTTAGCCAGAGACAGCTAAGATTCCTCAAGGAAGGAACAACCTAAGACAGGCAAAGTCACAGAGGGGCCATTAGGAAAAAACTTGGGGACCAACAGAGGTGGGGCACAGACTCCCAGCCCCCCCAACATTGCTCCTTCTGAGGGAGGTCTCCTGCCCCATGGTTGCTTAGCTTCCCATGCCTAGCTCAGATCGGAACCAGGTAACAGGCAGAGACTCTACTGGGTCTCTACTTGGCCCAGCCCAGATTGGAACCAGGTAACAGACAGAGACTTGGCTAACAGCAGCTACCCTATATTAAAATTCAGCCTAGCACAAGGAATGTTCAGAGCCTACTCAAAAATGCAAATAATCCTTTCCACTAATATTTACAAGGTGAATTAAAACTGTAGTTAGAGTATTAAATTTGACAGTAAAATAGTTTTCAGATTAATTTAAATTAGCTAATGAAAATAAGTGAATATTTAAGAAAAGTTAATTATATTGGACAAAAAGCTGTTTCTAATGTATTAACTAAAATTTCTATTGGTAGTTCATCTCATGGTAAAATTGTTTAACATGTGATGAACCTATTTTTGTGCAAAAAATTAAAAATTTTAAAGTTATCAAGACTGCATTAAACAATTTTCCAAAGCCTACATTAATCAAAAAAGGGGGGAATATGGAAAAATATTATGTAAGGAAAATTATCCTGTAAGTAAATTACATCTAGAAAAAATTTTGCCTTGAAAATTAATTTTAATTTTTAATGTTAATAGCTAGACACCCATGGAAAACACTTGGTATCTAAATAAGCCAAAAGAAAATTGTTTGGGCAAAAAAATTAAAAAGATCCCAAGTCAAATTTGTAGAAAAGTTTCCTTTATTAACTTTTGGTACAGAATATGTTTGTATATTTTCAGAAAACAACTCCAAGATCATATGGATTCCTGCAACAGAGAGGAATTGAAAGGAATGCTCCAACCATGAAGACAAGAGAAGAAACAGTCTAGAGATGGAAGATGCTGATGACACCTTGCCATACTAGCAATCAGCAGCTGTGTGTCACTGCAGGTTGCCCAAGACCAAACCAGAGAGGGTTGGACCTGCATTGCCACCATTTGTCCACCATCCAGAACTGAAATATCATTGCTGACATGTACATATAAGGAACTGTTTGACATTGAAACTGGCACTCAAAAGACTGTTGGACATTGAAATTGGGACTCAAAAAACTGTTGGCCCAGAAAGAAACTTACTGCAGACTGATACATTTGCCTCAGCATGGCCATTGTGGCTTGTCTCATTTTTTGTTCTTACATGTTTATTTCTAGTCTGCAGATGCAAAGGTTTTTAAAGAAAAGAAAGGAAGAAATGCTGGAAACCAATCCTTGTCTCACTAATAGAAAGATGTGGATAGGAAGCCCAGAAGGCTGGTAAACAACATTAAATTGCTCTGAAAGGTCAGAGCTAAAAAACATTGTTAACTGAAATAGCTCCCACCTCTGTTTATTTTTGTATATTTCTGTTATTGGAATTTCCTGCCTAAAGGCTATGGGCGGATCCTATAATCTTAATAAAAGGGATAGCCAGGCCAGAGCATGGTTCGGTCCTTCCACTAGAGATGGGCAGCCGCCTGGCCCCCGATATTCCCAAATTCATACTTTTCTAGTCTCTTTTCATTTGTGTGCAGCTTTCTCCAGAACCCGAACCATGAACTGGAGCCCTGAACCACATGGAATGTGAAAGGGGTTCCTACACCCAGTGTTGCCCCTTATGGTATTTGGGGATGGGCAGATGGGGACAGAGATTTCTCAGCCCAGGAGGCTGGTATTTCAACTTGTAATCCTTTTTAAAATGCCTTCCCCCCACTCATAGCATTTGGAATCTGTCTTGCCCGTAGTCCCAGCTTGAAGGGTTATGGCTAGCACCTGTCTTCAGTGGGTTTCTGTTCCTACTAGCTGACAAGATCTGATAGATTCCTGCACCATGGTGGCCTTTCCCCTGACAGGCTATATAGCCTTCTGACAATCAGTGTTGGCATTCTCATGTGCCAATTGCAACAAGAGAATATCTGCAGCCTGGCTATGCTTGATCTGCTGGCGAATGGATTGAGTAAGGCGATTTACAAAATCAACATAAGATTCCTGGGGTCTCTGGTTTACATTAACAAAAGGGCATTGCTGGACTCCACCTTCTAGATTCTCTCCCAAGCCCTTTGTGCATAGATGGAGGCTTGGGTGAACACATGAGGATATAGGTCTAGTTGCTGTTGTATATTAACATGTGGTACTCATCCCGGCAGCATTAGAGCTGTAATACGACCAGCTCCTGCTAAGTTATTCTGGTTAGCCTGCTGCTCCCAGATTTCATCATATTCTGCTCTCCATAATAGATATTGACTGGCATCCAGGGTTGTTTTGGCTAAAATTTGCCAGTCACAAGGAGTCATGTGATAATTTTCAGACAAGACACTATTAGCCCCAATTTCTCTAATACTCTTTCTTATTTCCTTAAAAGTATTAAAGGAGAGCAGCTCATGAATTCTATCTTGTTGATCTTGCATAACTGGGCAAGTCAAAAGCTCTCCTTCTAACATGGCTTGCCTGACATAGGTCCCAATAACTGAGGATCTAGTTGATGAGCCTTCCCACACTGGAGGCAGAGGATCGGAAAATATTTCCTCCAGCGAAGGGTCTTTAGGTATTACAGGCTTTACAGGCCCTGCTTCAAGAGGAGGGGGTGGTGGTAAATTCTCCTGTCACTCTGTAGGCTATTGATCTTCAATATGTACAAGAGCCCACATATTTGATGATAAGGGCATTCACTTCCTTTTTAAATTTATGCCTAGTTATTCCAAGATATTAAGGTCTAGTGTTCCAACATCAGGAAACCAAGGATTATCCTATATAATAAAGAGGTGATATGCAAATTGACCATCATGCCCTCACACAAAATGGCTGCCCCCATGTGGTCAAAAGATGGCCACCCTCATTTGGTCAAAAGATGGCCAGCAGGGGAGGGCAGTTAGGGAAAAGAGGACAGTTGGGGCAATCAGGCTAGCAGGGGAGGGCAACTTTGGCAATTGGACCAGCAGGGGAGTAGCTGGGTGTTGATCAGGCTGGCAGGGGAGTGGTTAGAGGGTGATCAGGCTGGCAGGCAGAAGCAGTTAGGGGCAATCAGGTAAGCAGGCAGGCAAGCAGTTGGGAGCTGGGCAGTCGGACATCCCCTGAGGGGTTCTAGATTGAGAGGGTGCAGGCTGGGCTGAGGTAAAATCCCCCTATCCTCAGTGCACGAATTTCATGAACTGGGCCTCTAGTAAATTATAAGTCAGTAACAGGCTTTTAAATTGTTCTTCTGTAACAGAGGCATCACCTGCTTTTAATAACTGTTTCAGCACTATGATATATTGCTGTTGTTCTGAGAACAACTGTTGTCCCATTATGAAACCTTAGCTGAGAAACATCCCCTTGAACTCGGAAATCCCCAGTGAGCTCCAATGACTTACTGTGCAGTTGCTTTTGTTTTCCTCCTCTTTGTTTTTGAGGTTTCTGTTGTGTCTTGTTGCGTTCCTCAGTCTTCACATAGGGCACTACCTGCTGGATAACCTGGGTAATTTTTCTGTGCAAGAGCCTAAATTTAACCATCTCTGCAAGTGCCTTTGCCATAGACAGTAACATTCACAGATTCCAGAGATTAGGAAATGGACATATTGGGGGTCATTAATGCATCTTCTACAGAGTCTAAATATGCTTAGACCCCACTTCTTAAAGATTCTAGTTTAGTAGACAGGATACAGATATGTATATTTTGCCACATATGTATCTGATTAAGAACCTCTTATCTAGTCCACAGCTTTATCCTACCTACACTTGTTTATAATATTTCAAAGTTGTTATTTCATGTGCCTAAAACAGTGTTATTATGTGGATGTAAGGTATGTTCAGACTGTTACCAGACAACCAAGGGATCCATGCTTTCTGTCATTACTTGAGCCAATTAAGCAGAGACAGGGTTGAATCATATGAACATTTATTCCAATCCTTCCAATAATATGGGAGAACAGCAGGTCATCCACAAAAATTTACCCTGCACCCACAATAAGCCAGCTGCTTATATTGGGTAGAAGGACAAAGATGAAGTGTGGATGTAGGAATTACAAGTATGGGAAAGTAGGCACTGGATAATTACTATAGGTTACAAGTTATGCAAGCTGGGGGAGGGTGGTGTCACAGGAGAGTGGGTGCCTTCAGGTGCCCCAGGACCAAATTACGGGTATGAGGGACTGGGGGTTGTAAAGAACAGGTGCCTCCTGGACTAGATTGTTTCAGCCATGAGGTGGTAAATCTTTCCATAATGACAGGCAGTTCTGGGAAGGAGTATGGACTGCATTCCAATGTAAGCTCCCATATCCCAGGGCATACAACTCCCAGTGAGGTGAGAGTGTGCTTTCTCTAATCAGAATAGAAACATCATGGTGAACAGAGCAGGATTAATATTTCTTATAATTAGTTTCCAATATTCTATTTCTATCCCTAACAAAACCTGTAGAGAACTTTTATGAATTTACTAGAGGCCTGGTGCACGAAATTCATGCACAGGGATGGGGGGGGGGGGGAATGTCCCTCAGTCCAGCCTGCACCCTCTCCCATCTGGAATCCCTCAAGGGATGTCCAACTGCTGATGGGATCAGGCCTAAATGGGCAGTTGGACATCCCTCTCACAATCTAGGACTGCTGGCTCTCAACCGCTCACCTGCCTGCCAGGCAGATCACTCCCTAACTACTCCCCTGCCAGCCCCATTGCCCTTAACTGCTCTACCCTGCCAGCCTGGTCATTCCTAAGCAGTCTGCCTGCCTAATTGCCCCTAACTGCTTACTGGGGCACTGCTGGCCAGGGTGTGGGGCTGTGGTCATTCTGGTCTCTGGTTGTTCTGGTCGTTCAACTGTTTCGGTTGCTGGGCTTTTATTGTATATGAGGAAGTATAGTTAGAGAAAGAAAGTCACAGAAGCAAAAGAAGTGAGCCAGTTGGGTTGCACTGGCTCAGGAAACAAGTTACAAAGGCAAAAAAAAGGATCCTTGGAGCTCAGAAGAAAGAAAGTAAAGGAGAGAGAGAGAGAGAGAAAGAGAGAGAGAGAGAGAGGGCGCTCACTGAGTTTTTATCTCTTTTCCAGAGGCAGGCATTTAGGGATATCTCAGGGGAGGTCTAAGAGAATAATCACCAGCCTTCCAAGTGCCCTTTGGGGTCCTGGTCCATGCCAGGGGAGGGGATCGATTGCAGCTGGTCCTGCAGTCACCATGGCCCTGCTCCCTCTGGTTTTGCTACTTTTCTGGGCCTGGAGCTGAGGCACAGCTGAGGCCTCAACGTCATCTCTAGATTGACCACAGCTGTCCCTGTGGTCGGCAGCCTGAGGCTTTGTTCCTGGGATTAAGATGCGGGTCAGACCCTCAGTCTCTAAAGGCTTTGTGCTTAAGGGAAGGTGGTGCATGGGCTCCTGGGGAGTCTGTGAGGCTGTTTTCCTGCCCCTGTTCCTCCTAGGGGTGCAAAGGTCACCCTGGGATAATGTCTTGGCCTATGATAGTGGTTTCTCTAGTTTTGCCCATTGCTAAGCACCCTGGGGACATTCCGTAGCTGGCCTGTCATTCCTGCTGTGAACATGTCTGTCTACCTGCCTGCTCTGTCAGGGTCATCCTGACATTCCAAAGGTATGTTATTATAGATGCAACAAGATAATAGATAGGCTCAGTTAAGATAAAAATTGAACTTTGTCAGGGAAGATATCAGTGTAGGCTGTGACTGCCGCCATGACTCATGTTCAGTTAAGATGTTTTCATTTCAGACCATCCTATGTGGTAACTTTAGGTCTCTGAGTTTGTAAGGCTCCCACACAGGCCTCCCTGAGTGTATCAAGTTCAGTGTGTGGCCCTGTTCTGTCCACATTGTTATGTTGGTATTTATACGGCTCCACTGCTGACTGGGAAGCTCTTACACCAATACCCTGACCCTCATTGAACACTCACATGTTTTCAAAGGAGGTTTTACCCGATTTACAGGATGCTCCATCTGCCCAAGGCCACACAATGAGAAAGACATAGGTCCAGAACCCCAACTTATCTTTTGGTCTAGAGTTCTCTCTATGCGTCCCATAAAACTTCCTTAAGCAGCAGAATGGGCAGGGGGGAAGGTGCATTTGAGGGGCTTCCCAAGGCACACAAGTCCATTCCCACCCCTGCAACCTCCATGGCACTGCCCAGTAGAGGAGAATTCCAAATGCCCTTCATCTACATCCTGGCACCTGGATGACAATTGCAGCCCATTGCTACTGATAAGGGAGATTGCAGACTCTAGCTTGACATGGAGCAGCCTTTCAGGATTTGAGCTTCACTAATCATCTCTGGTGATTAGACTGCCTCCCCCATGTACCTTTAGAAATTGAGAACGGGACTTGAATAGACTGCTTATTACTTGTTCCAGAAAACCACGGCAATAAGAGTCCACCCACTGCTGCTCCTGGCCAGCATGGCTGTTCTCTCACAGCTCTGCCTCAGCATTTGTGGCACACGCAGCAGAACTGATTCCCGCTGTGGGGCAGCCTCGAGGTCCATGTCACCTTGATCATGTGACTCCACAAAAACAGACCACCTTGTGGGTGACACCCAGGGCAAGATGCTCACTTGTAAAGTGGGCATTTCTAGCAAGTGTATTTCAGGTTGT
This sequence comes from Antrozous pallidus, assembly GCA_027563665.1. Lineage (NCBI taxonomy): Eukaryota > Metazoa > Chordata > Mammalia > Chiroptera > Vespertilionidae > Antrozous > Antrozous pallidus. The sequence continues at coordinate 120,016,700 of CM050512.1, read as the reverse complement.
GGGTAGCAACCCATTAGAGGATATATTAGTCTTCTATTTCTGCCATAACAAATTACACAGTCAGAGGCTTAAAACATTATTTTATAATTCTGAAAGTCATAATCCCTTCTGGAGGCTCTAGCAGAGAATCCACTTCCTTGCCTTCCCAGCAGTTAGAGGCAAGAGGCTGCCCATATTTCTCAGCTTGTGAATCATATCACTGAGAGGCCTCCATTGGGACATCTCTGATTCCAACCTGCTGCCTGAGGTTGGGCCCCCTTGGGTAATCTCCCCATGTCAAGACCTCAAGCCACATCTCCAAAGTCCATTTGGGGCCATGTAAAGGGAAGAATACTCTGTTTATGGGAATTAAGATGTGTGTATGTTGGGAGTGGTTATTACTCATCCATTTAAGAACCAAAATTTTTAAAATTCCACTTTAAAAAGTAAAACACATGTAGTGTTTCTGGTTCCCGTGTATGTCAGTAACATGTAGTCACCAGAAAAGTTTGACTCCAAGGCCTCTTCTCACTATATCATTACCAGCATGACTTACTCCCTTATGAAGCAGTGCCCAAAGAACAACCTTGCAATGACTTGAACCGCACTCTGGAAAGACCAGACTTCTCACACGGTATAAGTACAGCAGTTTCCTTCCCCCATTTACGTAGTTGAGTTTTACCACATAAATCGAACCAAGGACTTAGAATGAGATTGTGCTGGGAGGTAAGGCTGAAGGCTCAGTGTAGAGACTTAAGAGTGTCACATGGTGACCAAGTATAAGATACACAATATTCTTCCTCAAGGAGGGTTAGGTTTTGAACAACTCAAGAATGTGACAACTCAGAGTTGAAAAGAGTCTACGAAACACTTCCATATTTCTAGTCCAACCCCAACCCCCAATGCACATAGTTTTAAAAGCTTTAAAACTTTTTAAGCAAAAGTTCTGATTTGGATCCAGTGTTTCCGGTGAGGATACAAGCAAATATATTTCCATGTTTGAGATCTGGAATGTGGTCTGTTAGAGCTATGTATGGTGTGAAGAAGACCACCATCCAGTGGTCATGGATGATACACAGCTGAAGCCACAGGAAACAGCCACACAATTGGTGACCTGGGGTCAGAGTGGAAAAATAGCTCTCCTGGCTCAGCAAAGCAACTGGTGTTAAAGAGACTAGGATTGTTAATTGCACCTCAGGAAGCTGGAACCTTATAGTATTCCTTACCCTCCTCCAAAGGGCACTTCTGCTCTTTAATTAGATTTGGAGTACAGGGGAGATGGATATCTATTTAGCTATTAAATCTCTAAGTTCTCCAAGAAAGTTGTCTGTCTACTTATTTGAAAGAGTAATCAGAATTAGAAAATATTTCCTAAGTAGACGACCTGGTTTCCTTCCCTTACAGAGAAGGGAAATTATGTCAAAGGTTGGGGGTGGCTTCCTTTGTCACCACCCCATCTTGTATATTAAAGGAGTAGAAGGCATTGGACTCACCTAAATGCACCCCCAGAGGGAGCTGTTCCTAGCCCCACTGTTGATTGAATCCTCTGGCACTGCCATTGTTGAGGATGGGAGTTAGAAAAAACTAAGTGACAAGAAGCAATGGAGTATCAATTTCCTTATTCATGTCCATACAAACCAAAACTGCTCTGAGGATTATGGGAAGGTATAGCACCCACTCTAAAGAACAGTCCTTGGACTTCATCTATAATAATAAAAGTGTAATATGCTAATTAGCCCGGATGTCCTTCTGGACGACCTTCCAGATGAAGCTGGAGCTGTGAGGAAAGCCCGGGTCCTGAGTGCCAAAGGGAAGGTGGTGCTGGCAGCCAGGGGGAAAGAAAACTTACTCTTTCCCAAATTTTGTGCATCGGGCTTGGCTCACTGCCACCACTTTATTAAAAATCCAATCGCTGGTTTAAAGTCCTGGATCTTTTATTGTGCAGGTAAAAGATGAGGCCTGGAGCTGCTAGGACACCTGCAGAGACAACTTCAATGGCCATGGGTTTTGTTTTTGGAGGTTTTTTTTTGGATTTTTTTTGTTGCTTATTTTTCATATGTTTTCCTTTTTCCCCCCTTTGTACTCCCCCCAGCCTCCCCTAACCCCCAGCACATGTCCTCACGAGCCCCCTACCCCAGTGTCTTGTATACATTGGTTATGCTTATATGCCTGCATACAAGTCCTTCTGTTGATCTCTTATAGCCCCTGTCCCCCACCCTCCCCAGCCTTCCCCCTGTAGTTTGACAGTCTGTTCAATGCTTCTTTGCCTCTATATCAATCTTATTCCCCTGTTTCTTTTCTTTAAAAAGATCTTGCATCTGCATACTGGAAATAAATGTATAAGAACAAAAAATGTTTGAGTCTCAGTTTCAATGTTCAACTGTTCTGAGTCCCAGTTTTAATGTCAAATAGTTCCTTATGTGTACATGCCAGCAATGGTATCTGGATGGTGGACATATGGTGGCAATGCAGGTTCCATCCTCTCTGGTTTAGTCCTGGGCCACCTTAAGCGATGCACAGCTGCTGACTGCCAACATGGCAAAGTGTCATCAGTGTCTTCCATCTCTGGACTGTCTTTGCGGTTGGAACAGACTTGTCAGTTCCTCATTGTTGCAGGAATCCATATGGTCTTGGAGTTGTTTTCTGAAAATATACAAACATAGTCTAGACCCAAAGTTAATAAAGGGATCTTTTCTGTAAATTAGACTTGGGATTCTTTTTATTTTTGCCCAAATGATTTTCCTTTGGCTTATTTTGACACCATGTGTGTTTTTCATGGGTGTCCTGCTGTTGGCATTACAAATAGAAGTTACGTTTCTGGAGTAAGAATTTTCTAGATGTAATTTACTTACAGGATATTTTTCCTTACATGATATTACCCCACGATCACCCCCCTTTTTTGATTAATGGGGGCTTTTGGAAATTTTATATTGCAGTCTTGATAACTTTAAATTTTAATTTTTGCACACAAATATGACTGCTTTAGGTTCTTTGTATGTTAGGCAATTTTACAATGAGATAAACTACTAATAGAAATTTTGGTTAATATTTTAGGAACAGCTTTTTGTCCAGTACACTTAAATTTTCTTGAGTATTCACTTACTTCACTTGGCCAACTTAAATTAATCTGAAAACTTGATTACTGTCAAATTTAATACTCAAGCAATAATCTTAATTTACCCTGTAAATATTAGTGGAAAGGATTATTTGCATCCTTGAGTAGGCCCTGAGCATTCCTGGTACTAGACTGCATTTAGATATAGAGCAGCTGTTGCTGGCCGAGACTCTGTCTGTAACCTGGGTCCCGATCTCAGCTGTGCATGGGAGGCAAAGCAACCATGGGGGCAGGAGACCTTCCTCAGAAGGGGTGAGAGTTCAGGCCCCTGCAAGGTTAGTGGGTGAGTGTCTGTGCCCCACCTTTTTTAGTTCTCTCCTGTTGGCCCCTCTGCAACTGTGCCTGTCTTAGGTTGTTCCTTCCCTGAGGAATCTTACCCGTCTCTGGCTAATCAGCCAGACAATGATACAGTCTTACTAGGGTATTTTAAGACCTATTGATATAAATAGAACTTCCAGAAAGAAGGTCAATAAGAAAACAGCTTGAACTGAAAGCTCAGGCAACAGCTTTGTGCACTTGATTGTGAGAAGAAGGTCCCTCTTGGCAAAAAGGGCAAGAGGGGCCAATATAGAATGCTTGAGTGCCTTCCCAGTGCCTTAATTCCTTCTGAAAGGAATTAATTCCTTTCCTGTCCTTTTTAAATTGCTGCAAACATTAAAAAATTAGTTTGTAAGTTTCTTTGGGATAATTGTACAATATGCTGTTGTAAAATATCAAAAATTATAATGATACTAGGGGCTCGGTGCATGAAATTCAAGCACTGGAGGTGGATGGTCCCTCAACCCAACCTGCCTCCTCTTACATACTGGGAGCCCTGAGGGGATGTCCAACTGATGACTCACCCACAGCCTGCCCAGCCATCGCCATGCTCAGCTCAGCCCTGGCTGCCTGCGACCACCCGGCTTCGGGGGCTGGGCACTTGCCACCACTGCCGTTTCATCTCCACTCCCGGGCCCAGCGCTCATACCACTTGGCCCTGTCCCAACTCCTGATTGGCTGGTAGCATAGCCAATCAGGAGCAAAGGTATGATCAAATTTGCATGTTTCTCTTTTATTATGTAGGATTGTAAAATAATATCATGTAAGGGTATTATGGTGTCACAGGAGGTTAAGGGGGGCCTAGCCTAAGGACTGGTGTCCATAGGAGATGACAAGCTCTAGGCCATGTCAATTCAATCTCAAACTAGCTGCCAATATTTTTATAACTTTATATAAACTTTGTCAGGGATGTAAAAACACAAATTACTTACCTTAGTTCAAGAGGCCAAATATATAGACTATCCCCTTTACTCCTGCCACTCCCCGTTTACCCTGAGGTTTGACATTCTGATGGACTTTTATCAGTCTCCAGATCCATTCTTTTTCATCAATCTATGTCGTTCATTATATTCCACAAATGAGTGAGATCATGTGATGTTTATCTTTCTCTGCCTGGCTAATTTCAGTTATCATAAAGCTCTCCAGCTCCATTCATGTTGTTGCAAAAGGTAGGAGCTCCTTCTTTTTTTACTGCAGCGTAGTATTCCATCGTGTAAATGTACCATAGTTTTTTAATCCATTCATCTGCTGATGGGCACTTAGGCTGTTTCCAAATCTTAGCTATGGTAAATTGTGCTTCTATGAACATAGGGGTGCATATATCTTTTCTAATTCGTGTTTCTAGTTTCTTGGGGTATATTCCTAGAAGTGGGATCACTTGGTCAAATGGGAGCTCCATTTTTAGTTTTTTGAGGAATCTCCATACTGTTCTCCACAGTGGCTGCACTAGTCTACAATCCCACCAGCAGTGCAGGAGAGTTCCTGTTTCTCCGCATCCTCGCCAGCACTTGTCGTTTGTTGATTTGTTGATGTAAGCCATTCTGACAGGTGTGAGATGGTACTGCATAGTCGTTTTGACTTTGAGAAAGTTTTCATATGTCTCTGGACCTTCCTTTTGTCTTCTTTAGAAAAGGTTCTATTTAGGTCTGTTGCCCATTTTTTTTTACTGGATCTTTTGTCTTCTTTTTATTAAGTTGTGTGAGTTGCCTGTAGTTGCTTGAGATTAAACCTTTATCACTGATAACATTTGTAAATATGTTCTCTCATACAGTGGGTTTTCTTGTTGTTTTGTTGATGGTTTCTTTAGCTGTGCAAAAGCTTTTGATTTTGATGTAGTCCCATTTGTTTATTTTCTCTTTAGCTTCCATTGCCCTGATCAGTATCAGCGAAGAAACTCCTTCGGCATATGTCTGATATTTTTCTTCCTGTGGATTCCTCTAATGTTTTTATGGTTTCCTGTCTTACATTTAAGTCCTGTATCCATTTTGAGTTTATTTTTGTGTATGGTGTAAGTTGGTGCTCTAGTTTCATTTTTTTTGCGTGTATCTGTCCAATTTTCCCAATAGCATTTATTGAAGAGACTGTCTTGACCCCATTGTATGTTTATACTTTCTTTGTCAAATATTAATTGAGCATAGTGGTTTGGGTTGATATCTGGATTCTCTATTCTATTTCATTGGTCTATATATCTGTTCTTGTGCCAGTATCAGGCCGTTTTGAGAACAGTAGCTTTGTAATACAGCTTGAAATCTGGTATGGAAATCCCTCCTACTTTGTGCTTCTTTCTCAAAATTGCTATGACTATTGGGGGTATTTTTTTATTTCAGATGAATTTTTGGAGAGTTCTTTCTAGGTCTGTGAAATATGCTGTTGGTATTTTAATGAGAAGTGCATTAAATTTATAGATTGCTTTGGGTAGTATGGACATTTTAATGATGTTGAGTCTCCCAATCCACAAGCATGGTATGTTCTTCCATCTGTTTACATCTTCCTCCATCTCTGTTTTTTAGTGTCCTGTAGTTTTCCGCAAATAGGTCTTTTCCTCCTTAGTTAAGTTTACTCCTAGGTATCTTAATTTTTTTTGGTGTGATGATAAATGGGATTGCTTTTTTAGTCTGTCTTTCTGTAAGTTCATTATTGCTGTATAGAAATGCCATAGATTTCTTGGCATTAATTTTGTATCCTGCTATTGTTGCTGAACTCATTTATTAAGTCTATTAGTTTTTTTATGGAGTCTTTCGGGTTTTTTATGTACAATACCATGTCACCTGCAAATAAGGATAGCTTTACTTCTTCTTTTACAATTTGGATGCTTTTTATTTCTTCTTCTTGTCTAATTGCAATGGCTAATACTTCCAGTATTATGTTGAACTGGAGTGGTGAGAGGGGGCATCAATGTCTTGTTCCTGTTCTTCAGGGAAATGGTTGTAGTTTTTGCCAATTGAGTATGATGTTTGCTGTGGGTTTATCATATATGGCTTTTATTATGTTGAAGTATGATCCTTCTATTACCACCTTGTTGAGAGTTTTTATCATGAAAGGCTGTTGGATTTTGTCAAATGCTTTTTCTGCATCAATTGATATGACTATGTGATTTTTATCTCTCAATTTGTTTATGTGATGTATCACATTTATTGATTTGCAGATATTGTACCATCCTTGCATCACTGGCATAAATCTTACTTGGTCATGGTGTATGATCTTTCTGATGTACTGCTGGATCTGATTTGCTAGAATTTTATTGAGGATTTTGGCATCTATATTTATGAGGGATATTGGCCTGTAATTCTCCTTCATTGTGTCATCTTTATGTGGTTTTGGTATTAGGGTGATGCTGGCTTCATAGAAGAGCTTGGAAGTGAATTTTCTGGAATAGTCTGAGGAGGATAGGTTTTAGTTCTTCCTTGAATGTTTGGTGAAACTCCCCTGTGAAGCTGTCTGGCCCTGGGCTTTTGTTTACTGGAAGCTTTTTGATGACTATTTCAATTTTTTCCCATAGTTATTGGTCTGTTGAGCTGTTTAGATTCTTCTGATTGAGTTTGAGAAGTTATATTTTTCTAGAAATATATCCATTTCCTCCAGGTTGTCCAGTTTGTTGGAGTAGAGTTGTTCATAGTATTTTTTAACAATCCTTTGTATTTCGATGGGATGTGTGTTATTTCACCTCTTTCATTTCTGATTTTATTTATTAGGATCCTCTCTCTTTGGTTCTTGGTGAGCCTGGCTAGAAGTTCATCAATCTTATTTATCCTTTCAAAGAACCAGCTCTTGGTTTTGTTGATCTTCTTTATTATTTCTTTGGTCTCTATGTCGTTTATCTCTGCTCTGATCTTTACTATTTCCTTCCTTCTGCTTACACTGAGCTTTTCTTGTTGCTCTCTTTTTGTATCTTTGAGTTGTTCGGTTAGATAAATTATTGCTATTGTTTCTTGTTTTTTTGCCATATGATTGTCGAGCTATGAACTTCCCTCTCAAAACTGCTTTTGTTGTGTTTCATAGATTTTGGATTTTTGTGTTATTGTTGTCATTTGTTGCCATGATGTTTTCTATTTCTTCCTTGATCTCTCTGATAACCCAGTCATTGTTTTAATAGCATGCTGTTTACTCTACATTTGTTTGATTTCTTTGGATTGTTTTTATTGTAGTTGATTTCCAGCTTTATGCCACTGTGATAGGAGAATATGCTTGATATGATTTCTATCTTCTTGAATTTGGAGAGACTTTGCCTATGACCCAACATATGGTCTATCATTGAGAATGACCCATGGGCACTTGAAAAGAATGTATATTCTGTGGCTTTGGGGTGAAATGATCTGAAGATATCAATTAATTTGTTTTCCATGTGATCTAGTGCATCATTGAGGATTGATGTTTCTTTACTGATTTTTTGTTTAGAGGATTTGTCCAATGGTGATAGTGGGGCATTAAAGTCTCCTACTATGATTGTATTGCTGTCAATTTCTCCCTTGATATCCTCCAGGATTTTTAAAAATGTATTTGGGTGCTCCTGTATTGGGTGAGTATATGTTTACCAGAGTTATGTCTTCTTATTGGATTACTTCCTTTAGTATTAATAAGTGGCCTTCTTTATCTCTTGTTATGTCCTTCACTTTGAGATCTAATTTGTCAGATATAAGTATTGCTACCCCAGCTTTTTTTTTCATTTCCATTCTCCTGAGGAACCTTTTTCCATCCTTTCATCCTCAGTCTGTGTGCATCTTTTTTCAGAGGTGGGTTTCTTTTAGACAGCAGATACATGGGTCGTGTTTTCTTATCCAGTCCATTACCCTATGTCTTTTGATTGGAACATTTAAACCATTTACATTTAAAGTTATTAATTATAGGTCTTTATTTGTTGTCATTTTTGTTCTTTACCCCTGTGCTCCTTCTTTGCTTCTTATTTCTTTTTACAGCAGATCCTTAAGCATTTCTTGCATTGCTGGTTTGGTGGTACTGAATTCCCTTAGTCCTTTTTTGTCTGTGAAGCTCCTGATTTGACGTTATTTTGATTGATAGCCTTGCTGGTACAGTATTCTAGGATTGAGACCTTTCCTTTGCATGACTTTATATATTTCATTCCATTTCCTTCTGGCTTGATAAGTTTCTGTTGAGAGATCACTTGCTAATCTGATTGGGGTTCCTTTGTAGGTGACTTTCTGTCTCTCTCTGGTGGCTTTTAAGATTCTCACTTTGTCGTTGGTGTTTGCCAATTTAATTATAATGTTCATTGGGGCCAACAGGAGAGAGGTAAAAGGTCAACAGAGGTGGGGAACAGAACCTCACCCACAAACCTTTTAGGGGCTTGAATTCTCACCTCTCCTGAGGGAGGTCGCCTACCCCCACGGCTGCTTTGCCTCCCACACACAACTCATACGGGGACCCAGATGGCAGACAGAGACTTGGCCAGCAATAGCTGCTCTATATCTAAATTCAGTCTATTACCAGGAATGCTCAGGACCTACTCAAAATTGCAAATATTCCTTTCTACTAGTATTTACAGGGTAAACTAAGATTTCTGCTTGAGTATTAAAATTGACAGTAAAATAGTAATCAAGTTTTCAGATTAATTTAAATTGGCCAAGTGAAATAAGTGAATACTCAAGAAAATTTTAGTGTACTGGACAAAAAGCTTTTCCTAAAACATTAACTAAAAAATCTATTAGTAGTTCATCTCACTATAAAATTGCCTAACATCCAAAGAACCTAAAGCAGTCATATTTGTGTGCAAAAATTAAAATTTAAAATTACCAAGACTGCAATATAAAAGTTCCAAAAGCCCCCATTAATCAAAAAAGGGGAGGGGGCAGTGGGGTAATATCATGTAAGGAAAAAAATACCGAGTAAGTAAAATACATCTAGAAAATTCTTACTCCAGTAAAGTAAATTCCATTTGTAAAACCAACTGTAGGACATCCATGAAAAAACATACATGGTGTCAAAATAAGCCAAAGGAAAATCATTTAGGCAAAAATTAAAAAGAATCCCAAGTCTGTTTTGCAGAGAGGATCCCTTTGTTAACTTTTGGTCGAGAATGTGTTTGTGTGTTTGCAGAGAACAACTCCAAGACCATGTGGGTTCCTGCGACAGTGAGGAACTGGCGGGTCTGTTCCAGTCACAAGGATGGTCTAGAGATGGGGGACACTGATGACACCTTGCCATGCTAGTAGTTGGCAGCTGTGCATGTCTGCAGGCAGCCCAGGACCACACCAGAGAGGATGGATCTTGCATTGCCACGATGTGTCCACCATCTGGATACCATTGCTGACATGTACACATAAAGAATTATTTGACACTGAAACTGGGACTCAAAATAGTTGGACATTGAAACTGAGACTGAAACATTTTTTGTTCTTATACATTTATTTCTTGTATGCAGAGGCAAGATATTTTTGAAGAAAAGAAACAGGGGAGAGTGATTGATATAGAGGCAGGGTGGCCTTGAACAGGCTGACAAGCTACAGGGGGAAGGCTTGGGTGGATTGGAGGTGGATGCTGGGCAAGATCAACTGAAGGACTTGTATGCATGCATATGAGCATAACCAATGAATGAAAGACACTGGGGCGAGGGGGGGAGAGGGTGAGGATATGTGCTGGGGGGTAGGGGAGGCTTGGGGGAGGATAAGGGGGAGGGGGAAAGGAAAACGTGTACTACTATTAATTATAAGTTATACTGCAAAAAAAATCAATAAAATATATTTAAAAAATTATAATGTGCATTGGCATAGGTCTTTTGGGGTTTATTTTGCCTGCGACTCTGTGAGCTTCTTGGATTTGTTGCGTTTTTTCTTCCCTCTATCAAGGAAGTGTTCTGTCATTATTTTTTCCAACAGGTTTTCTATTCTTTCCTCAGTTTCCTGTCCCTTTCGAAGTCCTATTATGTAGCTGTTGTTTTGTTTCATGTTGTCCCAAAGTTCCCTTAGGCTCTCCTCCTGCTTTTTAATTTTTTTTCTAGAAGCTGCTCTACTTGGGTATTTTTTCCTACCTTGTTTTTTAGTTCACTGATGCGGTCCTCTGCTTCTTCCAGTCTACTTTTGATACTTTCTATGAAGTTCTTTACCTCAGCAATGTCACTTTTCATTTCTTCTTGGGTCTTCTTCATTTCCTCTTGGTTCTTACTCATATTGTCAAATTTGTCTTCCATTCTCTTCAGCTACCTTATGACCATTTCTCTGAATTATTTCTCTGATAGGTTGCTTGCTTTCATTTTGTTTACCTCTTTTTTTTTTCTGGTGAGGCTTGTTTTTCTTTAATTGGCATGCTGTTTCTTTGTCTTCCCATGGTCTCTCTTCTCTGTGTGTCTGGTTATGTAGTTCTCACTCTCCTGCATTGATTTAAAGGTTCAAAATACAATACAACCAGATGCAATGCACCAGGCACTGAACAGGAATGTAGTCACAGTATTGGTAACTCCAAATAAAGGTGATTGCCAGAGAAAGGCAAATTAGGTGATAGGTGAGGAAGAAGAGAGTAAGAGAAAACACACACACACACACACACACACACCTACACAGAAAAAGAAATGAAGAAAGAAAGAAAGGAAGGAATGCTAAAATGAAATTGGGAAAAGGGGAAGGAGTACAAAGAAAGAAAAGGGGAATAAACTATAAATATGGAGTGCAAACTCCTATAGGACAGCCAGTAATCCCAACAAAAGCCCGCAGTAAGTACCTGGAGCTTGATACAAACTACATACAACAACTAATATCAAGGGAGGTGAGGGAACACAGAAGCATAAATCTATCAAAAAAACAATGCAAACAACAATAACAAATCCAAAAACAATGCCAAGAAAGCCTCACAAAACAAACCAAAAGAAAATAATAAACAAACCAATCTCACAAACATGCATAAATATTGATATACTCAACAGTCAAGCAAACAACAACAGGACAGAGAGAAAAACAATTTAGGATGGTGAAGTCAGCAAAGCGAGAGGTGTGTATGGACTTGGAGCAGTGGTTGGAGATTAGATATATAAGTGGGGTGAAATTTTAACAGGGAATAAAAAGAAAGAATAAGGAAAATCTAAAGCAGGAAAAATATAAGGGGAACAAGACACTAAATAGGGAAAGGTTAGCAAGAGAGTAGTGGCATAAAGGTGAAGTTGTGGTAGAGTAAAAAGATACTAAAGGGTAGATGAGAATAGACTGTATAACACTAATCCCAGAGTAGAATAAAGAGGAAATAAAATGGCACTTAAAAAAAAGATGAAATAGTAATTGAAATAAAATTGATGCCTTAATTTGTGTTACACAAGAGTCAATTTGTGATTCAGCCCCTGGGTGGCAGTGTTTCTGGATTGACCTCCAGGTCTATTGGTCCTCTCTAGCCTGAACTAAAATCCCACTATCTCTTTGGTATTCAATACTGATTTGTGGGAATGGGCTGCCCCAGAGCTGCCTCTCTAATGGTGACCGTCTGTTCTGATCCCCAAGCTCCAGAAAAACAGCTCTCCCCTGCAGTCTCCCAGGGTATACCCCACCAGACAATCCCAGATACCTGGTTTAGCACTCAGAAACTCGGATTAGGAGAGGAAAAAATGCAAGTGCGGGAACTCAGGTCCGCTCCTATGTCTGCGCAAAACTCCTTTCCCTCTTGGGTTTAGCAGTCAGCACCCTCCAAAATTATTGAGCTGCCCTTCCCTGTCAGGTCCAAATGGGTTGATTTCTAGGAATCCCTTCTGCCAGCAGTTCCAAGGGCCTTCTTTCAAGTTTACCAGCCATGGACTTTTTTCAGGCGCAGATCTCCCTGCTTTGCCAGCTCTCCCTAACCCCAGGAGAAATCTGACCTTTCTGTGGTGGAGTGCAGAGCTCCTCTGAATCTGCTTCTGTGCCAACTAGGAACTGGTGTTCTCATGGTCTCAGCTGTCCAGTGGGTACTGCAGCTGTATATTTTTAGGCCCTTCCCCTTTAAGATGGCGCAGTCCGCCTCCAAGCTGGTGGCTCCACGAGAGAACCCAGCCACACCGGGGTCACTTGTTCAGCGGCAAATCCAGCAGTCCCCCTCCTTCTCCCAGAGCCCAGCTGTCCCCCAACTCGCCAACAAACACTCCCCACGTGACCCTCAGCTGCTCCCTCCATCTGCCCTGGGACAAGATTCAGAACTCTTCCATCTGTTCTGCCACCATTTTTTTTTTTCATGGTCTTGGTTTTGAAAGCAACATATCCAGCAGTTCCGTGCCCTTCAGTGTCTATTAAATCTGGAAGAGAAGCAGACGTTGAGTCTTAAGCTCATGTTTAAATCATAAACATAAGTTGAAGTTGAAGCTTTACATATGAGGGCTCCCCAGAGAGGGAGTGAAATGAATCCTCAAAGGGTTCCTCTGGGAAGCTTGAAACAGGGTACAGGTTTAACCCTTGAGCCAATGCCTCCTGTCCACACTCAGTGTTGTTCCCTAAGATCAGATGGCTGAAAAGGACCTTACAGTCCCAGCCTGTTGTCTATCACAACATCCTGGACCAACAGCTCTCCCAGAGTATTAGGGATTGAAGACAGCATAAATTCAAAATATAGGCCTAAAATTAAGACAATCTGGGGTGAAGATATAAGATATTAATAAGTTGGTTTTGGCAGTATCAAGACACATGCCTTCTGACCCATTAGTCCTATTTTTAGAAACATCCTGGAGTTCTTATATAGCAGGCAAAGAATTAAGAGGCTTCTGATGTGGCACGAGTGACAAAGCTGGAGGTAACCTAGATGGAAATGCACTTAGCTATTAACAGTGAGGTAGGTTTCTGAACAGATAAGCTACAGTTTACAAAGCAGTTCTAAAGCTGTGTAGGGATACTATATGACCCCACTGTGTTAAAGGGGGATTGGGGGAGCAACAGCCATCCCTGGGAAGAGACTGTCTTCTCTTGTTCAGAGGTGAGCATGTGTTATGTTTGCATAATGAAATGTGACATACAGCCTTGCACTTGCAGCCTGGAAGGGCCTTAAGCTCCAGGTCCATACCTCTGCCGGAGAAGCCGTCTGACAACAGGAGGATGGGTCCCGGCAAACTTATTGTTATTTCCTCTTTTTCAGTGGCCCCTGAGGCTGGAGACAGGTAATAGAGTTAGAGTTTGAGCTTTGAACTAGTGCGCATGAGTGTCAAGCAGAGTGTCAATGGACCTTCCAGAGCAGACCTCTATGGCGCCCCTGCTCTGCTGGGCAGTGTGCCGGCCTCAGCAGGACAGCGCATGCACCTTCCTTAAGGACAGGGTGGGCTCCTCAAGAATTTTACATCTGAATCTACCGAGACTTGAGAAGAATAGCCTTTTAGAGTCACATTGTCCACAGGGTTGCTCAAGAGCCTGCCCATGTCAGACTCAGATGGAAAGGCCTGGTGGGCCAAGGTTGCCTGGACTCTGAGTAGGTAAAGAAGGTTTCATCCTTACATTTTAGAACAAGGCTTGTTTTGAGTAAATTCACAGTAATGAGGATTGAAATTTTACCTTGCCTGCTTCTCCGTGATGCAGGGCAAGCCCCAGAATACAGAATGAAGTGGGGACAGCGCTGGTCGCAGAGGAAGGCGCTGCAGTGGAAGTAGACCTGGGAGGGCAGGAGGGCGAGGTGAGTCCAAGCACCCACAGCCCAGCCCACGGCTATTAATGACTCACCAGGCTGGCAAGCACTGGGGCAGCTGACATGAAGGCAAAGGTCTTCACCTTGAACTTCCGGTAGTGGGCACAGTAAGTCACAGAGGAGCCAATGGGATGGAAGGTGGTTCTGTGCTACTCCAGGTTGTATTTGCAGCTAGGAGGCATATGCCAGGGAAGACATCAGCCATTCACTCGGGCAACAACATTTTTGTCTCGATTCCATCATATGTGGCACCGTTAGGACTATTGCTATACGTTTTACTGCACCTCGTTCTGATTCGGCCTCTCCAACAATACCCATGCAATCATAAGTCGCATGTGCTGGTTTTTTCCTGCTATTACAATTGAATTAATACAATTTAAATACATATATGTTTGCCAGCAAAACACAACAAAAGCTACAAGATATATATGTGTGTCTTCAGGTGACACTGGCTGATTCTTTAGGCTAGTGTGAGTATGTCCCGGGCAGTTAGTATTTGTAAGTGACAACAAAGTTAGAGAAGTCCTTAGATGCTGGCAGAGTGAGAGCTATAAAGAAAGCAGCGTGTGTGCTGACCGGAGGTTGAGTTGGCTGGAACACTGTCCCCTAAACCAAAAGGCTGGATTCCCAGTCAGGGCACATACCTGGGTTGTGGGTTCAATCCCCAGTTGGATTGTGTACCAGAGGCAACCTATTGATGTTTCTCTCTGACATCAATGTTTTTCTCTGTCCCGCTTCCTCTCTCTCTAAAAATCAATAAAACATATTCTCGAATGAAGTCTGAAAACAGCAACATGTAGTGTATTCGGTGTTAAGCGCTAAGGAAAGCAGAGTCCGGAGGGTCAGGGAGCGGGGGATCAGCTGACTTCCTGGAGAAGGGACACTAGGCAGGCTTCTGGGGTGGAGGAGCCGCTGCGCCGGGCATGGCTCTGCGTGGCCAGCAGGGCAGTGCCAGAGGCTAGGAACCTAGCGACAGAGGACACCAGCTGTGAGAAAAGGGCGGTGTGGCCCTGTGAGGGCAGACCCGCAGGCAAAGCCCGCGCTGGCCTGGGGCGGCGTGAGCTCCAGAGGCGGGTGGGCGTTGGGTCGCCCCTTCGCTAAGCAGTACTTTGGGCTCCTTAGTAGCAGAGCCGCTGCCCGGCGACCTGCCTCCCGGGGTGAAGCCGGCCCACGGTGCGCCCGGACACTCGCGGGCACTGGGCGCTCAGCAAAAGGAATGGGAGGACGGCTTTCTCCCCGGTGAGCAAGAGCCGGGCCAGGCCTCTGGGAAGCCCCTTCTTCTGGACTCGGGGGATGGAAATGTGGCCACTGAGCTCGGGGACTGGACACTGGGCAGCCGGGACAAGGGTCAGGCCTTGGCGACTTGGGTCTCCGGGGCCGAGAAGCTGGGTCCCTGCTCGAGCATTGGACGGGCTCGCTCGAGCACCGCGGTGGGGCAGGGCGGCGGGCGGCCCAGCAGTCGCCAGGACCAGCTGGACGTTGGGGTCGGTCCTGCTGACACTCCAGGGGGATGGGCTGGCGGAGGTGTCGGGCGCAGGCGGGACTGGTCTGGCCGTGGAGCAGCCTCTCAGGCCCAGGCCCCGGGTCCGCGGCTGGGGCCGCTCTCGGAGCCCCGGGCGGCCCCATGCAGGCGGCGGGCCCAGCTGGGGAGCCTGCAGGAGGAGGGCCCGGGCCGGCTGCGCCAAGCCCCGGCAGCGGGCGGCCCGGGTGTCGGGCACCTCGCGGTCCCCCCGCGGGTTCCGGTGGGGCGCGGAGAGTCCAGGTTAACAAAGCTGCTTGGAGTGAAAACTGCTGGAGCCTAAGCCACTGGATCCCCCGAACTCCGGGCTCCGGAAACCGCGTGGAGGAAGCCCGGCCGGAGAGCGAGAGCGCGCCTCTCGTTCTCAGAGATGACCGCGCCGTCCTCGAACTTAGAGGGAGACGAGGTGAGGGAGCGCTCCCCAGTCCTCCCCGGCCAGCCTCAGCCTGCGGCTGTCCGCTCACCGACCCGATGTGGCCCGCATCCGTTCAGGGATGGCGCGGCGGGGCGGGCCGGCAGGAGGAGGCCCCCCCCTGAGGGCGGCCAGGTTGAGAGCCGGGCTCATCTGGGGGCTGTGGACTTGGACATTCATGAGCCCGTCCTGGGTACACAACTCACCTGCAATCAGAGTGGACATGAGACATGGGAGAGTGTGAGCAGGCCCGTCTGCCGGCAATGCCGTCCGCCCCGAGCCTGGAGGGTGAGGGAAGACTCCCCTGGGTTTCACTAGGCGGCACCCCCATGTGTCTTAAGTCTTTGGGGAAAATACTTAAGGAGACAGAGAGCAGAAATCCAATTAGTGCCATCTACCATCCACACCCAAGAACAGATGAAGTTAAGAGAAAAAATTCTCACTTAGGTACATGAATAGTGAAAGATGAAACAGAAGGAGCAGAGAGAGAGAGAGAGCAGGTACCAGGACACAGACTTTATTGAGGCGACTCATCCCAAGGGAGAAAGAGCTCACGTGCAGGGTAAAGGCAGAGAGACCAGGGGAGGGGAGAAGGGGACCCAGCCGGACCACCTCCCGGACTGTGGACTGCCTGGGAGAACAGTCCGGGAGAAAAGGTCCCACGTGGCGCACTGAGACACCCTTTCTAAGGCAGGGGTTGGGCCCAGGGAGGAATGGGAAGGGGTGGGACACAGGGCACTCTGGTATGTGATTGACTGTTGGCTCAGTGTCTCTGAGGCAGATGTCAATTACATCATAACTCCGCCCACCAGTTGGGAGGAGGATACCTATCATTCCAGGCTTCTGGTAATATTAAAAAAAATAATTGAGAGTCCAGGCAAGGTCTAGGGGGCGAAGGTCCATCTTCCATAGCTACTTACAGCTGAGAGGGGGCGTTGTTAGGGGCGTCTACCCGGAGTCTCAAGGATTCTGGTGTTGGGTTCTGAATTCAGTGGCAGTTGGTGAATGTCTGCATTATGTTCTGCAAGAAACTAGTGAAACAATGCATGAGGCATGGGCCAAAGAGCAAGATTAAAGGAAGATACCAGTGTGCCTAATGAGAGGAGCCAGGGAGTAAGTGGGTGAAAAACAGAGGGTGTTTTCCATGCTTAACGAGGGTGTAGCACCATGGTTTCCCCGAGGGACTGGTTGGTGAAGTCTCAAGTACGATCCAGTTGAGTCACTTGGAGGTAAAAGCTGGTCCTGAGGCTGTCACAGCGTCACTTGTCTGGTTTTACTGCTTTTCTGGGCTTGGAGCTGAAATACAACTTGAGGGAGAATACAGTTCTTGAAGAGGACTGGGGTCCCTCGGCTGGAGGGCTGGTCCTGGCCTGGTTAGAAACCTGTCAGGGTGTTCCCGGGGCAGTTGTCTAAAAAGGGCTTAAGAAGGTGAGGCTCCTGAAAAGGGCTTGCAGGAGGTGGGGCTCCTTGGTGTAGCCTGGATTCCGGTCAAGCCCATGGGCAGGGGGTCCGGCCAGAAGCTGTGAATTTCAGAGAGAGAGGGCCTCTGACAACCTGGGGCAGGAGTGCGTTGCCACAGGTTGGGTGGAGGAGAATGGCTGGGTTCAGGGCGGTGGGCTGGGTTCGGGAGATGTCAGGATTCTCGAGGAACAGGAGATGGACTTCCTACATGTAATGGGGAGGGGAGGAGCACAGAAGGTCCTGTAGTCTATGGGTGGAAAAGACCTGTAAGGGTTGCTGGAGGGAGCTTCTGGGCCTCCTTGGTGAGAACAATGGCTGCAGTCAGTGTCTGGAGGCAGGGTTGTCATCCTCAAACCGTGGGATCAAGCTGTCTGGACAGATGGGCTATGGGGGTAAAGGCTGGCCCTATGGGCTGGGTGAGGACCCCCATAGCTATTCCCTGTTTATCATTAGTAAAATAGTTGGAAAGGTTTAGAGATGTCTGGGAAAGAGGGAGAGAGATGCCATGAGAGTAGAAAAAGCCTGGAGAACAAGGGAGGGTGAGAAGAGGAGGCCTACTGGTGTTTCTTTAGTGGGCTGGTATAGTGGGTCCTTTTACATTCTTGCCCCTTCCGTTAAATAATTGATAAGCTTGTGCCAACAAGAAAGTTGTTCCCTAGGAAGGGTGGAGCAGGGGAGAGGGTGGGGTGAGGAGGCGCTGAAGCCAGAGCAGTTTTCAGAGCTGAAGGGAGATTTGCCATCAGTACCCAGGACTGAGATCGCGAAGGAAAAGTGGCCCAGCAAAGGAAGGCAGGACAGAGAAGGCAGCACCCGTGTCGACCAGAAAGGAGACCTGCTTGTCCGTTACCTGGAGCATTACCCTGGGCTCGGCATGGGTGATGGGGGTGGTCGAGTCTGGGCATCTGCAGTCTTCAGCCAGTTCCAGCATGGCCATCGGAACCTGGTCAGGACCTGGAAGGATGGCTCCTCTGTGCTGAGACACAGAGGGCCCGTCACTTTCCCAGGGGCAGTCACTTTCCCAGTGGCCGTTTTGACCGCAGGGCTTGGTTGGAGGCCGGGGCCAGAGACACAGCTTTGTCCAGTCGGTGGCCTTGTTTCCGCACGTGAAACATTCTCCAGGCGATGCTTGTCCTCTTGTTGCACCCCCACCACGCACAGTCCGTGGGCCTCAGATCTGCTTCAAGGCTTGGGTTTGCAGGGTCACCTTCTAAGGCGGGCCTATTCTACCTGCTTCCCAAGGGGAATTAAGAGTTAAATGCCAGGTTCGGATCTCGGACCTGGGTTTGAGGCATAAAGAGAGGGGAGGGGAAGCAGGGTGGAGCAGGCAGCAGGCCAAGGGAGGAGGAGCCCGGTGGGGCCACACCAGGTGGGGTCCAGAGGGAGCGGGACTTGCCAAGCCAATATGGCGGCCCCCGGGCGGATGAAGAGCCACGTGGTAGGGGTCAAAAGAGCAAGGCAAAACAGAAATTCAGAAATTCCCTTAGCTGTTTGGGGTGGCAGGAGGTTCTCGCGCTTCGCAGCAGCCCCTGGTCTCGTGGAGTTGGTTCCCACAGAGGCCTGGCGGCAGCGGTGGAAGAAGCAGGGGAGGGGCAGCCGCAGTGTGGAGAAGGAGGAGGGAGAGAAGGAGAGGCGGAGAGGAGGAGAGGAGATAACGGCTGGGTCGGAAGAGTAAAGAGAGCGACAGAGGGGCAGTTTGAGGGGGTTTCCCGTGGGCTAGGAAAACCTGGGGTGTGGAAGGAGCAGAGAGAGGGGTAGGAGTGGAGGAAAGACAGGCTGCACGTAGGGAATCTCTGGAAGCTTTTCCGTCCGGTGGCAGAAATCATCTGTGCTTAACAAGGGCGCGAAAACGGGGGTGTTTTCGAAAAGGCACCTAAGGGTGCGTAGGGGGTTCCCTTGACTGGAGGAAAAAGGCCACCAGAAAGTTGGAAAAGGAATAAAAAGCGTCCTTCTTTTCCTGGGCCAACCTGTAGAAAGAGGGACGGGAAAAGATCTATGGGTCGTCACCCAGAAATCTTTCCCGTGGAGTAGAACAGAGTTTCCCGGCCAGGTACCTGGGTTTTGGAGAACGTAGAACGTAGACCGTGAAACGTAGCCGAGTAGACGGGAAACTCTGAGGCCTTTCCAGGTCAAGGGAACCAGGGAGAGGGGAGGGAGTACCCTGAAGCCTACAGGTTAGGAGGAAGTGCCGAGATTCCCACTTGTCCTGGTCCAGCAGCGTTTGAGAAGTGTTCTGAGCGGGCCAATCAACTCACAACCACGCCACCGAGCAGAGCCAGAGCAGGAGTCACAAGCTGGGGGCTAGGTTTGAGTATTGTCCACGCTTCCCGGGTCTCGGCACCATATGAAAGATGAAACAGAAGGAGCAGAGAGAGAGAGAGCAGGGTACCTGGACACAGACTTTATTGAGGAGACCCTTCCCAAGGGAGAAAGAGCTCACGTGCGGGGTAAAGGCAGAGAAACCAGGGGAGGGGAGAAGGGGACCCAGCCGAACCACCTCCCGGATTGCCTGGGAGAACAGTCCGGGAGAAAAGGTGCCACGTGGCGCACTGAGACACCCTTTTTAAGGCAGGGGTTGGGCCCAGGGCGGAATGGGAAGGGGTGGGACACAGGGCACTCTGGTATGTGATTGACTGTTGGCTCAATGTCTCTGAGGCAGATGTCAATTACATCATAACTCCACCCACCAGTTGGGAGGGGGATACCTATCAAATATGCTATTGAGATTCTCCTCTAAATGCCCCCTCCCCCGCTTAAAACCCCTCAGAAGGAAGGACCAGTGCCTGCCCTCTCTCTCCCAGGAGCACAAGGCCCAGGTCTTCCCCCTCCTCCCCTCTCCTTCCTCTTCCTGCATAAACATGCATCTCCTAAACTCTAGAGGATCCCAGGAGACTTGCAACCAGGGCAACTGCACTTTATCTGGGCAAACGTCCCTTGGCTCCCACACCTCCCCACCCCTCACCCCCCACCCCCCACCCCGTCCCCAAAGCCCCTTTTCTCTGATTTCCTGGTGAGCCAGATCAGCCCAGCCCAGCCTCATGTCCCCACGGAGTCCCTCTCCTGCCACCTTAGGCCCTCGTTTGCTTTACTGGCCCCAGCTTTAATAAACGTCCTCTAAGATTCAAAATAAAAATACATTGATAAGTGGCTTGAGTTACAAGGGGGTGCCCTAAGGTCCCAGGCCACAGTGGAGCTGCTTTGTCTGAACAGAGAGTTTATCCAAAGGAAGAGGGAGCAGGAGACACAGAAGGAAGCGCCGTGTGGGGCGAGACATCTACAGAAAACCCCGAGGAGGGGTTAACGTGACTTAAAGTGCAGTGCCTGGTATCCTATATGTCCCTTCTGTCAAGACTCACACACCCAGAATGGCTGGGGAGGAACACATCGTCCCTCTCTGGCTTGGCCTGACAAGGTCTGGGAGGGAAGAGTGGAGGGGGGAGGGTAACAGCAGTCCAAGGCCAGGAATGCTGCAAGGGAGGAAAGCCAGCCTTGACTCTTTTTGAGGAATTGGCAGGAGTTCAGGGAAAGTCTCTTCAACTTTTCTAATCTCTTTAGTTACAGGTCGGGCCACAGGCTCAGGCTCTTAAGGTAAAGCACCTCCTGGGCCACCCGAGTCAAGACTGGAAATGCTCCCTCTTGCCGCACCGCCCTAGCAGCTGGCCTGGCGCCTCTGGCCTGACAGCCTTTTGTTTCCTGAGCATCTGAGCCGTGCAGAGTGTGCTGCTCTTCCCGCGGGCACAGGAAGGGCTAAGGGAGAACAGAGAATGTAGAGACCATTGCTCAAAGGTGTTTACCTGTAAGAACTGGAGACTCACAGAGACACTCAGGGCAAACCACTGTGGATACTATCTCCCATCGGAAGGAAAAAGTTAGCTTGAGTGAAGGTAAGCAGAACTGTTAGGGCAGGCACTGTTCTGAGAACTGAAATGCAAGAAGAGTGTTAGCATCAGAGACCACCACATGGGTCTGGAGACCATCCTGTGGGCCCGAGCAGTGTGTGTGTGTGTGTGTGTGTGTGTGTGTGTGTGTGTGTGTGGAGGTGGAGGGCAGGAATCCCTGTAGCGCACACCCCAGACTTAATTTGGTTTCCCTTTAAACCAAAAGGAGAGACCCTGTCACTTCAGGGCATTTATTGCTTTAAACTCATGCCCTCAAATGTCCAGCACTGCATGCTCTTTGTACTAGACACTAATGCTAAGTTAACAGGTCACATGCCACAGGAGAACCCAGTGCTCTGCCAGCAGCCTGAGGAGAGGGCTCTGCAGAGCACTTGTGTTCTGGCCATGGATTGGTTGGGACTGGTCTCAGTGTGGCAGTGAGGGACTCTCTGTTTGGCTCAAGCTGTCCTGGGTTTAAGAGGGCCTAAGACACTCATCATTAGAAACTGGGCAGCAGTTTGTACTATTCCATGTACTGAGAAACATTGAGGAAAGCTTCCATTGTGAAGGTTCAAAGGCTTGATGTTTGCAAGTGAACTTCAGTTACTGGGGAATTCACTTATGCAAAGTAATCAAATGAGGTCTGCCAGACTTTGGACTGCCACACTAGCCCTTGTAACGTATAGGCGAGTCATCAGCCATGTCAGGGTTATCTCTGAGACCATGTTTCAGGTCAGGCTCCCACACTCAGTGGTTGACAAGGCAACGTACTTTCATTTGGAGAAGAGCTTTGCTGAAGTGCAGTCTTAGGCTATAGGCTGCCTCTGTTCCACTGCATGCCGGTGCAGCTGGCTCAAGGCAATGTTTCTGTTTCCAAAGCTCACAGATTTTAACTTCCCAGGAAATTCTGGGATGGCGAGAGTCATATGCGTGGCATTGCAGGTCATAGGACCTGAAGGACATGACCAGCAGGTGTCTATGGTCAGCTGTGAGGAAGCCCCAGAACAATGACTTCCACCCTGGAGTTGGCCGTGCCTGGACCTTACCTGATAAGCAAGTCACTTGTGCTGCTAAAATGGTCTTTTGTCCAAGAATTCCATGAATGAGCTTCAGAGGCACCGTGTAGAGATGACTGTTACCTTGCTGGGAGTAGGGGACAACATTATCAGAGACCTTGCTTCAATTCAATATCTAAACAATGCTAGAAGAGTAGTCAAGGCAAGCATATACTCAAGCACTGGGCACTATTTTTGCCTAAGTAGAATTCAGACATTTTGTCCAATGATTGTTCTGCCAGGGACTCTAGTTTTAAAATTTTGTGCTTTTCATATCTGAAGCTCAAGTTGCCTACTGAGATGCCCTGTAGCTGATCATTTCTGGGTATGAGCAAAAGCTGCTCTTATTTTATGACTATTTTATGGTATCATTATTCAGAGAGAATGCTTACAAGACTGAGCAATCCAATAGTACAGGACTGTTTCTGGTAAAATGCTGGTGTTTGAGCACTTGGACACATTAACTCATTTAACACTGAGTCTTTTTTGTTGGCTCGAAGAGCACTGGACTCTACTGCAAGACATAGGAAAGGAGAATGATAACACTAATGGAACCTAACTTGTGGGAGACATCAGTGGCCTCTCGCTCTGTATTACATAGCAGATTTAGATGGGGAAGAGGGAGTACTGGTGTAAGTAAGGGCCACACTGTTTACCACTGTGTCTTTAGCACGTGGCACAGTGCGTGGCCCACAGTAAGCACTGCGATTATCTGTTGAGTGAGTTGTGTTCTCAGTTACTTTGAAGACATGGTTGAGGTCATGTGTGGATTTGAAAATAGTGGTCTGTCCTGGGTGAGGCACAAAAAGACTCATACCCACCGAATAGTGAGTCACTCCAGTGGCACTGAATGGCACTTGCATGGTCATTTTGTAGTCGTCAATCAGGATGTTACATCCTTGCCCTACAGCCTCCAGAAGGGTCAGAGATTGGGCTCCTGCACCAGGACCAACCTCAATGCTCCATCCTATCTGCTGCTGGAGATCCTCAAGTCAACAGTTTCACTGAGAGGGCTGTGCTCTCCTTACCGCCAAGGTTTTTGTCTAACATGTTAATCAGGATTGAAGTTATGTGACCTTCAATATAGAAAAAAGGCTAGTTAGGTCTGTATATTAAAATTATTTTTATACCATATTTTCATGCCAGGAACACCATGAAAGGTAAACTAGAATGGAAAAAAACGTGATATGAGGCTGTGACTTGGAGGAGAGTTTCTGAATCATGCTGCCAACAGTAGACAGAAGGCCCCTGACCAGCTCTGTGTGGTTCCCACACCAAGGCCTGGGTGTGGGGTGTAGAGGACAAGCACAGGACCAGACATAAACCCGGCTGTGCCCTTAGACATCATCTCGCTTCCAGAGCTCCTAGTTCTGTATGGCAATAGGAAGATGTAAGCTCCCTTCCAGCTATAAGTTCAGACACTAAGTTCTTCAGTGCACAGCTATACTAAGTCTATAGGAATCCAGTGTAATGTCCAGCCATGCAGTTACATTATTGTTATAATAAAGTACTGGTATTTTTTACCTTTCTGTTGTCGAAATTAGCTACGTTAGACTATGAAATCTTTGAGTATGTGATTGGGCTGTTTTTGCTCATTTACTGGATCCCATCATCTGGCACAGCTCCTGGCACAAGATAGGTATTCAGCATGTCAAGAAAGTATAAATGTTATTGTAGCTTCCTATTGCCAGGTATGGTGTGCCAAGTCTATATGTATCCTCTCAGTGCATTTTTAGAGACACCCTGTAAGGGAAGTATTATTTTCTTCCACTTCGGGGTTGGAAACAAAGAGTTGGTTTGTTTAAAATATCAACTCTTAGCCACAGAGCCAATAGGTAGTGAATACAGGATTGCAATTCTGACCTTGTTCCTCAGCCTGACTCTGTCTAGACACCACACTCCCCTACATGGATTGTGGGAGAAGCCTTCAGCCGCTCTACTCACAGACATGAAATCCTTCGTGCACAGGGTGGATCCTGGGTGCTCCTGAGATCCCTCTGCCCACACTGCTAGACAGCTGCTCTGACATGTGAAAGCCTTGCATCTTCTAGCAGCACTGTTGTCCATGAACCTGATGGTCATCTGGTGCTGACCAAGTTGTGTGCAAATGGTCTCATAAGAACAGGAAGTACTGGGACCTCCATGGGAAAGGAGATTCCAGAATGCCGTCTGACCCGTGGAGTGGTCACCAGGACTGCTGATTCTGGAAGGACCCTCATCTGTATACCAGGAGACTACAGCCAGCCCATGAGAAAGCAGAGAAGAATGCATACATTGGCAGAGAACAGTTCCTGGAACTTCAGGGATTGGAGTTTAGTTTTCATTTTCTTCTTAAACTTATCCTATGTCAGTCTACTGTAAGTCATAGTCCACACACTATTCTCTGTGTGATTCTCTTCATGCTCAAGCTTGAGAGCTGCTTAGAGAGGTTGCTTTTACTGTCCCCAGTAACCTTCACTGGACTCTACCAAGTCATTCAAATACTTACTGAGCATCAATGTAGCAGCCATGTTGCTGGGAGATCCAGTTTTGAGTATTTCCCCTGCCTTAAGGAACTTGATTGAAAGTAGGAGTCAGACAACCTTTTTCTGTTAAATGTTAGTATATATTTTATACTTTGTAGGCCATATATAACTTCTAATATGTCTTTTTAAAAACTTTAAAAACATAAAAGCCATTCGTAGCTTGAGGACCATCACACACACACACACACACACACACGTGCCATGGGCTGGACATGGCACCCACAGGTGTGGTTTGTAGACCCCTGGTCTACAGGAATGCAGCTGTAAGCTTTCTAAGGTTGGCTAGTGACCATTTTAATTGCTGGCTCTTCACTGTAGTGCCGGGGCCAGCCGGCATCAGTCGAGCAGTCCCTGAAAGGGGGGCGAGGCTTACGGAAAGACAGAGATAGAAAGATGGATAGAAATATAGAAGAAACAAAAGATATGGGATCAGGAGGTCCGCAAAGCCCTCTTTAGGACTGCGGCCCAGAGTTTATTCACTCCACTCTTTTAAACAGTTCTGGTTACATATTATACAATTCTTTCTTCCCCAAACAACAAAGCTACATTCTATTGTAAACATGTTTCCCCATTAAACCTCTTATCTTAACTAATTTCCCTAGGCTATATCTCCATCCAAGACACCACCTAAATCTTTTCCCATTTTCCCACAGACCCGTTTGGCTATTTACAATGTTATGTGCTAGAAGGCAGTATTGCTTGCTAAACTATAATTGAAGGTAACCATGCGGGAGGGGAGGGGGGGGCAGAAATCATAACTAACCTTTAGAGCAGATGGCCTTGCAAGGCCCTCCCTCTCAGGGAACTTTGTTCCCCGAGGGCGCTCTCCACACTGTAGGGTCAGATCAAGTGGCCTGTTAGACATTCAGGTTTCTAGGATGCACCCCATGTCTGCATCATTAACTAAAGGAGGGAACCCGGCACTTTCAATTCTCTGTGTGATCCTCTTCATGCTCAAGCTTGAGAGCTGCTTAGAGAGGTTGCTTTTACTGTCCCCAGTAACCTTCACTGGACAGCACTGGTGCCTGACAACAGAGGAAACCCTAGTGCTCAGCTGCAGCTTGCTTTCCATCACTTGTTTTGATAACATAGAGGATCTCTTTGCCAGCACCACAATGGCCTCACATTTCACATGAGGTAACTGATCAAAATAGCTCATGTTTTGAGAATTTGCTGTAGCTCCAAATTTGTGCTGCTCCAAATGCTAATCTGCTTCAGATCATTACTTTTTAGACACCGTGTGGAGAGAGCGCCGTACCCCATTTTCCAGTGGGCGAGTAGAGCTTAGGAAGGCTAGCCAGCCTGCCCAAGCCCATAGCCAGACAGTGCAGTCAGGACTCAAGCCCAACTCCAGCTCCGGGGCTCCTCAGCCTCAGCGCTATCTGCACTCCAGGCCTGGGGATCCTGTGTCGTGGGGTGGGGGTAGGGGGGTGGCTTGGGGTGATCCTATTCAATAGAGGCTGTTCAGCAGCACCCTTGGCTTGTATCTACTAGATGCCAGTACCAGCTTCTCCCTCTCCAGTTTTGATCACTAAGAATGTCTCTAAACACTGTCAAATGTCCTACATATAGACAAAAGCAAAAAAGAAAAACAAAAACAAAAAGTCACCTGTGGTTGAGAAACACTGTGCTGGCCCACAGCCTATACCCTTAGCGAGTAGGTGAGTATCAGTAACTGCTGGGCTTCTACTTCCCAAATCACTCCTCAAAGCAATTCCTTACCACTGTGCTGGCACAAGTCTCAGAGGGGCCTGTAGGGTGCACTTTTCTGGGTTGAGGACATAAATGCAATTCAGCATTTCAAGACCAAAGGGATCTACAGAAGCCAGAGAAATTCAGGGGGTGACCAAGAAGTACATTCAGTGACAGAAGCAACCAAAGCCACAGAGCCAAAACTGCTGATCCGTTCCTAAGGCACTTTAATTACTTCACTTTTTATTGTCCCCACTGAGTGATGTGGCCTAAGCTTTGAGAGATGCTGAGATCCATAGCTAAAGTTTCCCCGGAAGTCCTGAGTAAGATAAAGACAAGTCTTCCCTGCTTGGCAATATCATGCAAAGCAAGTGCCCCCAGGGCATCATGGAAACTGTATGCATTGCTCCAGAGTTTGTGAAAAATGGGGCTGGCCTTGAGCCTAGGGTGTTCTGCTAAGACTAAGCTAAGAATACTCACATTACTAACCCATCACAGATGCATGCCATTTCTCAGTGCCAAGATCACTTGAAAACTCCACGGTCATTCTGTCTTCATGGCAAGTGACAGTACCTGAAGAGCAAAGAGAGAGTTGGGGCCTCTGAACTACAGGCACGTGATTCCCACAGAAGCATGCGGAGCCTCCCTATCCTACAAGCATCAAGGGGGGTGCCAGCTAGGAGAGGCAGAGCTTGTCCGCGGCCCACAGGGGAGTACACTTTAGTAGGAAGAACATACTGCAGTATGCGATACCAGGCACAGCAAGTGCCAGGGCTTGAGGAGCTCCCTGGGTTAGGGTAACACACCTGTGTGGAAACCAGGCTGGGGCCCTGACAGTGACACTGACAAGGTGGGGAGGAGGGGCTGCACATCTGTGAAGACTGGAGAACAAAAGTTTTGTCTAAAAGATTGAGTTTGAAGTTTTAAAAAAGGCCCTATGTAAACTCAAGGTCACTGCCTAAGGTTAAATTCTGCCTATAATCTGCTACTCTGCATCCTCTAGCTCAGGTGAAAGTTTTGAAAAATGCCTCATTTCAGGTGGAATGGCTCTGATTCAGCTGTTCAATTGCTGTTTTCCTTAACATGAGTCGGTGTTAGAGGACTGCTACTCTCTCAGAAAGGGTCTCAGGTTGCGGTCTGTGTCTTTTGGATGCCATAAAGCTTGAGGCAGCAGGCAAGCAGGCAGTGCAGATGTCTTTACAAGAAATTTCTAGTGACTGGGTCAGGGTAAGAAAGGGGCGATGGAGACCGTCATATCTGTGTTTGTGTTTCCCAGCCATTTGGCCCGCGGGTGCACCTGCTCAAAGGTGGAAAGGGTTCTCCCCACCCCCAGGGGACGTACCTGAGAAGGTGCTAGTCCCCAGCTGTGCAACCTCTGTTGAGTGTACCAGAGTCACAAGAGATAACAATAGGGAAAGTGACCTGTAGATGCCAGAAGGGGATGGGAGAGAGAGTTAAGGAATAGACTTAACTAGATAAGACCACGGTGTCCCCTCCCTTTGCTCCAGGAATTAATCACCTCCAGCCTGGCCTGAACCAGCCTGAGGGACTCCCACAACCTCCTCTGGGCCAAGCACGGCATGGTCCATGTGCCGCCAAACCCGCCAGGCAGCGGGGTGGATGCTCATGCTTTTAGAACAGGAAGTTGGCTGGGATCCTGCCTACTCCTAATGGAAAAACCTGACTCTTCTCCAGCCCCCAGCTGAGAGGTCTGGAGGGAGAGGCTTTCCAAAAGGCCTGGAAGCAGAGGCCAGCCCTTTCCCGCCCTGGCCTTAGGTGAGTTCACCAGCTGCTCACAGGCCAGCCAGGAAGTCAGAGTTCCCTGGAATGGGCTCCAGGTGGGTGAATTGGTGTTTTTCTCCATAACATGGGAAAATTAACATGTTTCGGACAAAATATTTACAACTCCAATGTTGAGTGAAAGAGGGAAATGGGCTTTATTGAGGAAAACACATCTCGTGAGTCCTTTCCTTCACACCCCGCCTCCTGGCTCTGTGGGGGCACCTGGCCCCTGCATGAATTAGTTCTACAAGTGGATGGAGCATTGTTCCCCTATCTATAATTTTAAACTTACTGCAAAAACATGCTCGCAATTATAGGTAGATATAGAGAAAAAGTTACCCATAATCCCACCACTGCTAATATTTAGGTATGTAACTTTATGATGTTCTCTACAAACATCATACACACTTAAAAAAACAACCACAATCTGAGATCAAAGTTTAAACTTTGTGTCGTAACCTGCTTTTACCACCTTACATATCATGGGCATTTCCATACTAAACACAATCTCCACTATCACTTTAAGGCTGCCTCATATTCCATGTCTAGACACATCAGTGTTTAAATGTTCCCTAATGATGGTCATTAAGATGGCTCTCAATTGTTCATCATTATAAATAATTAGAGACCCAGTGCATGAATTTGTGCACAGGTGGGTTATGGCTAGCCCACCCCAATTAGGCCAATTGGACTGGGCTGGCTGGGGAGTGGGCCCATGGACAGTTGGCTGACTGCCCCCAGTCCATGGTCAAACTCATGGTTGGACTCACAGTTGAGGGGACAATTTGCATATTAGCCTTTTATTATATAGGATTGTATGATAGACGTTCCTATACCTCTCCCTGGTTCCTTAGAAAAGAAACCCTAGAGGTAGAAGTTCTGGGTCAAAGGGAATAGTGGTCTAACTAGGAAGGCCATAATGGATAACAGTTGGGGGGGTGCAGATGAGGAGGCTGAGTCACAGCAGCTTGCCCAGGCTTTGACTATTGACTACCAAGGCCAGGCTGAGAACTCAGGTTTTCTGAGAACAAATCACCATCTCTTTTCAGCATCTCTCATTGTGTTGGATATACCTCAATGCTGCAGCCTGGGCCTGGTAACAAGTGATATAGGCTCAGATTCTGTGGGAGTCGGGGGTGGCTTTTGCAATTACTGGCTCATGTGTTATCTTTGTGGTGTGAATTGAGGAGTAATCTCTACTCAGGTGTCTGAAGCACATTGCAGGCTGAGTAATGTTTCCCAACTTCCTGGATCAAAAGATTCCATGGGGCTCCCATTGACATACAGCCACCCAGGTCCCACCCAGAAGCTGATGGAGCAGGCTCTCCAGGGGAAGGGGTGGGATAACCTATGCTCAGCAAATATGCCGGTGAAGCTTATGGTCAGGAAGATGGGGGGAATACCTGGAGAGAGGGAGGCAAGAAAATAAGTGGTTGCCAGTGGTTAACCTCTTCATGGGAATTAACTGGTTATGTTGCAGTAGAATTGGTAAAAGGCAGGACAATCCAGGCTAAGCAGATTTAGGGATAGAGATAATAAACAGATACAGATTCTAGCATTGGCATGGTATTAATAGTCACTCCTCCTAAGCACATTTTCCCAAAGATGGTGCCTTTTCTGCAAATGTGAAGGTAATTTGTTACCACCATAGTTAAGGCTATGATAAGAACATAGAGGTAGGAAAGTGGAGCAAGACTCGAGGCCTGTTAAGAAGGTGGTTGGAGAAGTAGCAGGTCAACGCTGGCTCTTCCTCCCAGGCCCCACCCTCAGGCTCGCTGCAAGACTGTATTCTCTGGAGTGTGAGGCTTGCCTTGGAAAGGGCACTCAGGCCAGACCTCAAGGTGAAAGGAGCCTTTGGAGGCAAAGGGGGAGCATGAAGGCCCCAACAGAGGCATGGAGAACAGAGGGCCACCCTGGACTGCCTGGACCGTTATCAGAAGGGAATGAACAAGTAGACACTGCAACTAGGATAATATTATATACCCAGGAGCAATTGGCTGAGCAATCTCACGTGCTCCATCATCAAAATAGTAATAGTCTCAGGCAGCAATTTAAAATTACCAGAGAATGCTGAGACCGGTTTGGCTCAGTGGATAGAGCGTTGGACTGCGGACTGAAGGGTCCCGGGTTCAATTCCGGCAAGGGCATGGACCGTGGCTGCGGGCACATCCCCAGTAGGGGGCGTGCAAGAGGCAGCTGATCGATGTCTCTCTCATTGATGTTTCTGACTTTCTATCCCTCTCCCTTCTGCTCTGTAAAAAATCAATAAAATATATTTAAAAAAATAAATAAAATAAAATAAAATTACCAGAGAAGCTGCCAGACAAACAGTAAAGCAATGTACAAGTTGTCCTACTACTCAATCAGTACCTCGTTATTGAGTTAACCCAAGGGGGCTAAAGGCTAATCATTTGTGGCAAATGGATGTGACTCATATCCCCAGTTTTTGGCAAGTAAAGTATGTACATGTCACTGTGGGTACTTTTTCTGGCTTTATTATGGCTACAGCTCAGACAGGTGAAGCAAGTAAGCACTGTATAGCCCACTGTTTAAAGTGCTTTGCAGTTATGGGATAACCCAAATGCATTAAAACTGACAATGGCACAGGCTATACTGGAAGAAGTTTTCAACAGTTTTGCCAGAAGCTTGGTATCACTCATAAAACAGGAATTCCATATAATCCCCAAGGTCAGGGGATAGTGGAGAGAGCTCATAGCACTTTTAAGCTACAATTACAAAAAATAAAGAGGGGGGAGTTGTATCCCCTGATACCACAGAACTTAGTACATCATGCTCTATTTATTCTTAATTTTTTAATTTTGGATGTGCATGGGCGATCAGCTGCCCAGCAGTTATGGAATGCAGGAACTGCATCCACCTATGCTCAGGTCAGGTGGAAGGATCCTTTGACTGGACAATGGCATGGACCAGACCCCGTGCCCATTCGGGGACGAGGGCATGTTTGTGTTTTTCCTCAGGATGCCGAAAGTGCGAGGTGGCTTCTGGAAAAGTTGTGCACTTCACAGGACATGGGCGACCTGGTCAAGTGAATTCGACAACTGGGACTGACTCTCCAGGAGCAGCCCCACAGCCTGGCTCAAGCGACCAGGACAGTGGCGGTGCCCACCTGGGACAGATGAAGAAGTTGGCGGTTGAAGCGGAACAGGTGCTGATGCAGACTTCTACCCCAAAGACAGGAGTCTCCGTGTTCCTGGCTATGATGGCTGTCTTAAGCTGCCAAGTGCTGAGTGTCCGAGGAGATACCCACTGGGTCTACGTTCCTGACCCTCCATTACTCCATCCAGCTGAATGGGACGGACCGTCGGTTCCAGTGTATGTGAATGACACTCACACTTTGGGGACGCTTTCTAATGGACACATACGGCCAGAACTATATGTGGGTTTTAACTAAACTGGACAAGGGGATGGAATACCTATTTGTCAAAAGAGAGTGATGTATCAGGATGTGTACTAATATGTCCTTAGACTTATTAACTTTGCATAAAGAGATTCAAGGTTTGCAGGATTCAGTACCCTTACACTTTGATGCTAGTCAGACTGCAAAAAATTTTCTTGATCAATTTCTTAAGACTGTTCCCTCTGTGGGAGATTTTCAACATTTAGCTTTTGGAATTACAGGCTTAGGAAGTTTTGTACTGATACTGTTTTGCTTATTTCCCATTTTAATGCATAGAGTAGGTGAGAGCATTCTTGCAGCACATGAACTTAGGTACATGAACTAAGATTAATCCAATCTGCTTAATTAGTAAAAGAAGGGTGGATATGTGGAGAGAGTCCTCAGGGAACAAAGTTTCTCCAAGAGGGCAGGTCACAAGTTGGCCTGTCTGCTCTAAAGATCAGTCATGGTTTCTGCCCCCTGGAGAATGGTTACCTTTAATTATAATTTAGCAAACAATACTGTCCTCCAGCACAAAACATTGTAAATAGCCAAGCTGTCTGTGGGAAAAGACAGCTTGGGTGAAGATATAGCCTAAGGAAGTTAGTTAAGATAAGGGGTTTAGTGAGGAAACATGTTAACAATGGAATGTAGCTTTGTTGTTTGGGGAACAGGAATTGTGTGATATGTAACCGGAACTGTTTAAAAGAGTGGAGTGAAATGAACTCTGGGCCGCAGTCCTAAAGAGGGCTTTGCGGACCTCCTGATCCCATATCTTTTGTTTCTTCTATATTTCTATCCATCTTTCTATCTCTGTCTTTCCGTAAGCCTCACCCCCCTTTTAGGTACTGTTTCACCGATGCCAGTGGGCTCCGGCACTTGCAGTTGATAAAATATAAAATATGTTAAATGTTAAAGTTCTGAAGGATGTGGGGGATTGATTGTAAAGATTCTAATGCCCTCCTCCTCCCCCCCTCTCGCCACACACACACTCTTAACCTTTCCACTTGCTTCGAGTCAGCCTGCTCCCAGCCCTTCTTCCTCTGGCATCTGTGCCTTGGATCTGGACTGCCTTGTGCCTTGCTTTGGCCAAAAGACAGTGATGGAGTGTGCCCATTCCCTAAGGCTGCCTCTTACTTAGGTGACAGCAGAGCTCTGTTCAGTCTCCCTTGAGGCATCTCTGTGACCTACCTCTTCCTCCCTGGGCCCCAGCAGTTGTTGATCCACATTTCAAGCGGAGTACTGGGAAGGAGCAGGTGCTCCCAAACCATGTGATTTGATGAGTCTGTGGGAAGGAGGGAGGACGTTTTTATCAAGGCCCACTGTGTACAGGTCCTGTGCAGACTAGTGTATACACTTTTGTGGTAGGAATAAGAAAAGGAAATGAAGGGTCCTTCAAATGACTCCATCCTCCCCTCAGTTGATAGCTACTAATTAGAAAGCTGTGTGGGCTGAATGTGCTCCCATCATACCCCCAACTCATGTTGAAGTCTAAACCTCAGGACCTCAGAATGTGACCAAATTTGTAGATCGGGTCTTTGCATAAGTGAATAAATTGAAATGGGACCTGTAGGTGGGGCCCCATGCAGTGTGGCTGGTGACCTGTAAGAGGAGGAAGTTTGGACACAGACATGCACAGAGGGATGGCCACGTGGAGACACCGGGAGAAGATGGTCTTTTATACATGCAGGAGAGAGGCCTGGAGAGATTCTCCTTCACTGTTTGGGAGGAAGCAGCTCTCCTGCACCCTGACGGGACTTGCAGCCTCCAGAGCTGAGAGAAACAGATGTCTGTGGTTTCCACTCTGCTGTGGTGCTTTGTTATGGCGGCCCTAAAAAATGAATACAAGTTCCCAACTCTGTGAATACAAATTTATTCTTTTTACTGTTCATGATAAGGGACAAAACAAACACAAACAAACAAAAAAACCCAGGTCCCAGTTGTTACTGAGAAGAAAAATACAGAGTAAAGAGAACGTTTAGGAAAATATACCCTTCCGCATCTGTGAATGCCCTAAAGAGGGAAGGCCCCGGCTTTCCACACCAGTACAGCCATCCCCACTCCTCTTCTGCTTCCCCTGTGGTCACCAACCCATTGCTACTAAGGTACATCTGTTGAGAACTGACTGCACACCATACATCACGTAAGTAGTCTACAAATATTAACTCAGTAATTACTTGTAACAACCATGTGAGTAATAACTGGAAAGTTATTTTGGAAGTATTTTCTTCATTTTACTGACAAGGAAACAGACTCAGAGAGAAGTAATTAGCCCAAGTAAATGGTAGAATCCAACTTCTGATTGAATGTCTGTCAGTCTATGCCTTAAGAATATATATATATATATATATATATATATATATATATATATATATATAGTTGTTGTTAATTTTTTTAAAGATAGAAGAAGGGAGAGAGA
This sequence comes from Antrozous pallidus, assembly GCA_027563665.1. Lineage (NCBI taxonomy): Eukaryota > Metazoa > Chordata > Mammalia > Chiroptera > Vespertilionidae > Antrozous > Antrozous pallidus. The sequence continues at coordinate 119,982,582 of CM050512.1, read as the reverse complement.
TATAGAAACACTGATAAGAAAGGAACATTAATTGGCTGTCTCCTGCATGCCTCCCCTCCCCTAGGGGGGTTCAAGCCCATAACCTGGGCATGTGCCCTGACTGGGAATTAAACTGGTGATCTCTTGGTGCATGGGATTACATTCAACCACTGAGCCACACTGACTAGGCGAGAACCTGTGTTCTTCACTATTGCTGTGCTCTGGCTTTATTTCAACACAGTGCTTGACATTCACATGTGCTTGTCTTCCTCATCCTGCTACTAGCTTGGAGAGAGTTGAATGATTTTGTTGGCATCGGATGATCTGGTAAAGGGTGCTGTAACATGCCACCCTTGTGATCAGCACTCCCATGCTGAAAAAATAGCTAATGCAGATTTCCAGGTGATCTTTGCTCCTGCAGTTTTTATAGAACTTAAGCTTTGGGAGGCAATTCAGGTTATATGATTAGTGTATATATCTATACTAGAGGACCTGTGCATGGCTTTGTAAGGCAGCAGAATTGGAAGCAGTGGCCGGTAAGGTGCACCCAGTAGGGCGACTAGATTAGTAGCAAAGATTACAGAAACATTAACCAGTAAATTACATCCTGCCCCCCTTGCAGAGTGGGAGAGCCCAGGGGTAATGATAAGGGAACAGGAAACACATCCTGCCCCTCTTGCAGAGTGGGAGAGCCCAGGGGTAATGATAAGGGAACAGGAAAACAGAATGCTTGACCAAGAATGTGAAACTGAGATTAATGTAAATGTCACTGTTTTGGGAAAGACAAACTGTAACAAGTCCCCCTGACGACCTCTGTATGACCCTGTTGTTTGTCTCAGGGTATTTAAGCCCTGGCTCTGCCCTGTCTCGGGGCTCTCAGCCTCTACTCTGACTTCAGGGTAGGTTGTGAGCCCCAGCATGCTTGGTGAATAAACCCTTTGCTGTTTGCATGAGAACGTCTCTTGGTGCCTTTGTGAGAGCGGCGGGCGTCCCGGGCTTAACATTTGGAGGTCCCACCGAGATTGCTGCAGCCGCCTTCAGGCTCCAACAGACGCTTCTTGGGGTGAGTAACGGCGCCTTCGGTTGCGATCGCTTAGGAACCAGTCCGAGCTGGCAAATCTGTTTGGTCTGGTGGCTGTTGGGGTGGAGCGTGAGCTTCCCCCGAATGCGACGACAGACGTGTCTTCGGGTCGCAGGCCACATCCCCGGGGGATGCCCTGGTGTATCTGGGGAGGTCCAGGGACGCCTGGATTCCTCCCGTCTGGTGAATTCCCGTTTGGTGAATTCACGTCTGGTGAATTCTGATTCTGATTCTGATTCTGATTCTGATTCTGATTCTGATTCTGAGATTCTGTTGCCAGCTAGGAGAGTTGTCATCTCTAGGCCATTTTAGTTCCTGTCTGAACGTGTCGCGACTGTCTTTGTCTTTTGTTCATTGTTCGTTGTCGTCTGTGTGTGTCCCTTGTCATGGGTCAATCTGCCTCTACTCCTTTGTCTTTGACTCTGGATCATTGGCCAGAAGTGAAAAACCGAGCTCAAAATCTGTCGCTGTTTTATTCCTGTGCAGTAACAGTCAGAATGGGCCAGGGTCCGTCTGGACCCTCCACCCCATTACAGTGTTTCCTTAAGAATTCTCAGGAATTTCGGAAGTGCGCGCAGATGACTATGGAGCTTGGGTTGATGATTTTGCTTTGCAGAAATTTTGTGAATTGGAATGGCCCACATTCAGGGTTGGGTGGCCCTCCACCGGGACGTTGGACCTAAATGTTGCTTGTGAGGTCCGCCGTGTTGTTCATGGCAATCCGGGCTGCCCGGACCAAATTCCTTAAATTGATGTCTGGATTGACATTGTCACTGACAAGCCTCGGTGGTTAAAAGGTTGCCTGCCCTCGAAGGGAAAATTGGGAAAGAGACAGACAATCCTGTTGGCCCCAGGGCGCTCAGGACAGTCGCCCTTTCAGGACCACCCCCTGACCAGGACCCTCTCTTCAGCTCAACTGGAGATTTCTCCAGACCTCTGTCTCCAAATAACTCTCTCAGTCCGCCCCACACCAGGGCTGGGACAGAGAATGGGGACCCATCCCAGGAGGCTAGTTCCGGGAATCTTAAACTTTTTTTTTCCTCTAGCCTGGCCTGAATGGGATTTCAACACGGCAGAAGGTAAGGGGAGGCTCTGGGCCTGCTGCTAGGCTGTGATGGGGGATCTTTAGATGGCTGCTAGAAAGCTGACTAATTTGGCTAAAGGAAAGCTAGGAAATTTAATTTCTGGATAAAGGCGTGGAGGTGTGGGCAGCAGGGGAAAGGGAGCCGGGGCCAGACAAGCGGCTAGGCGTGGGTGCGGTCTCCGAGTCCCATCTGCCGCCGGCCCCGCCCTGCCACCACCGCCCGCGGGGCTCCTTGGCGCGGCCGCCGGGCTTGGGGAGCAGGAGCGCGGGACCCTCAGCGGGGAGGCCGGGACCCGGCCCAGGATCTAGACGGTGTGGGAGAAGGGAGCCACGTGGCGATCCAATAGGGACCCCACTCCCCAGAAGGTGTCTGGGTCTGGTCTTCGCCATTTAACAAAAAAAAAAAAAAATTTATCCAAAGTAAATGCCTTAAAATAATTGGAATTGGATTTAAAACTCAGAAATTGTTGAAATATAGATGAATAATGTATTAATTATAACGATCTAATGGCACAGGTAACTGGCTACCGCCTTTGTTAATAGAGGAAGAAGTGTAGTCCAGGCTGGCTACTGAATGCCCCCAGGCAGAGAGAGAAAAAAAAGAAGGCCTTTTTGAAAAGTCAAGAGGCAGCCTGTGCTGTTAACCAAATGATAAAAACTTGTTTAATAATCTGAGTATTGCTTCCTCATGAGAAAAACCTAGAGGACAAAATTAAAGCTATTAATTGATAATGTCTTGTATTTTTCTTAGAAACAAAGTATTATTAATCTAAGGATAACTAAATGTTTGACTTTTCAGCTTTAAAAGTTCAAAATACAAATTAAACTCGGAGAAATTATATGAATGTGGTAATTAAATGTCTAAAGTATAACTTTAAAAAAATATATGTTATGTTTTCTCTGATAATTGGACTTGTGTTGGTCTATATTTCTTAAATATAGCCAAATTTTGAACAACAGAATCTTAAATAAGAACCAATAAGGAAGATACCTAATCTGTACTGAATGAATTTCTTTTTTAAAATTAAAGATACCTACTTAAGTTACTTTATGAATTAGCTTGTTAAATTATAGTCAAGGTTTTCAGCTAAATGAAAATGTCAATGCTGATTGTGGAAAATGCCTGAGAAAAGATAGTTCCATTACAGAGATGATTCAAGCTTGTCAGAATGTGGGATCAGGACATTTCCTAAAGGAAGTTTTGTGGACCTGTGCCACAGGGAACTTTAGGATTAATCTTGAGGAGTAGAGACGCCCTTAAGTGAACTAACTGTTTTGCCTGGAGACATTAATTCAGATTATAAAGGAGAAATTAAAGCTAAGCTAGAATGTAATCTTGTTATGTAAATTATTCCAGGACAAAGGTTTGCTCAGACACTACTTGTACCTTATGTTCAGCAAGGTGAGGCTAAAATGAGGAAAAGAGGAATACAAGAATTTAGAAGCTCAGACATCTATTGGATACATGAAATTAGCAAAACCCATGCTATGATTAATTTAAAAATAGAGGGAAAACAATTTAGGGGTCTGGTGAACTCTGGAGCAGATGTTAGTGTTATCAGCAAAGAATTCTGGCCTCCAAGTTAGTCCACAGTAGATGCTATGGGCTTAGTTAGGGGGATGGGAGTTCCTCGTGACACACAATGGCAGTGCCACCTTGTTAAGGTGGCAAGATGAGAAAGGATTGATGGGATGGTTTCAGCCTTCCATCATCTCTGGAATTTCAGTCAACTTCATGGGACTGGGGATGTCTAAGAGGGTTTACAGGGGTGTATTATTACCAGCGCAGGACAGCAGATAATGACCCAAATGGGATATCAGCCTAGTCAAGGCTTGAGAAATAATGATCAGGGAATTAAGGAGCCCATCTTAGCTAAAGGAAGCCCATGGGAAGAGGAGTCTTTGGCCACGTGTTCCCAATTAGAAGAGAAGTTCCCTAAATGGGGCTTAAGAATTGCTCCAGAAAAGGTACAGAAAGGAACGCCTTTCCAATATCTAGGAACCATAATTGCATACCAATGCGATAGGCCTCAGAAGGTGGAGATAAGATTGTCTTAGAAACTTTAGATGACTTTCAGAAATTATTAGGGGACATTAATTGGCTGAGACCTTATCTGAAGATCTGGTGTAGAAATGATAACTTTATTTAATTCACTTGGAGGTGACTCTGATCTTTCCTCTCCGAACATTAACAGGTGGAGCTAGGGATGAGTTGCTAAGAATTGAGGAGGCAGTTTCCTCAGCCCAAGTAGCACGAGTGCGGCCCGAATTACCTTTATTAGGACAAATGATCCCTATTGCAAATAGTCCTTAGGGTATGGTAAAGAAGGCTGGTACAGAAGGCTGAGTAAATTTGTGAGAAAACCAGAACCCCAAGAATGCCTAAGAACGTCTTTCTTGCCAGGCTAGCCGTAATCAGCTGTAAAGGCTTCTGGCTTGCATGGACACCAAAGGAGCGTAGACAAAAGTTAAAACATGTCTACTATCACCACTTGCTCCTAGGAGAGGTGCAGAAACATGTAATTAGACCTTGTCCATACAAAAAAAAAAAAAATTTGACAGCCAGTTTGAAATTGAATTGCCATGGCTTAAAGCAAAGAATATAAACTAAACCTTTGAATGATTGGCAGCAATTTAAAAGGGACGTGAAAATATTTACTCCCTTCCACTGCGTGAAAGGCCTCCTTGGATAGGCAAGGAGCATTCTATGTTGGCCCTTTTGCCAAGGAGGGATCCTCCTTTCACAATCCAATTGCCCATAGCTGGTGCCTGAGTTTTCTGTACATGCTGAGGTTGAAGCCTCGTGATGGCTGGTACCATAGATCTGTCTGTGGCCCAATGGTGTGAGGTGGGCCCTCCCTGGAGAGATAACCTGAGTTCCCCAAAATATATGATCATGTGCCGGGGACCCGCCAGCAGGCGAGGGGATCCCAAGGCAGGTACTGGGTGTGGAGGCCATGTGGGCATAGGCTACCAAGGAGACGGAACTGAACCTCATATCACCCTGCTTGGCCCCTGAGGATGGCTGGTTAGCCAGAGACGGGTAAGATTCATCATGGGAGGGACAACCTAAGACAGGCACAGTCACAGAGGGGCCATCAGGAGAGAACATGGGGGCCAACAGAGGTGGGGCATAGAACCTCACCCCCCAGCATTGCAGGGACTTGAACACTTGCCCCTTCTGAGGGAGGTCTCCTGCCCCATGGTTACTTCACTTCCCACGCCCAGCCCAGATCGGGACCCAGGTAACAGACAAAGGCTGGACCAGCCCAGATCAGAACCAAGGCAACAAACAGAAACTTGGCTAACAACAGCTAGCACCAAGGATGCTCAGGGCCTACTCAAGAATACAAAACAATCCTTGCCATTAATAATTATAGGGTAAACTAAGATTGTTGTTAGAGTATTAAATTTGACAGTAAAATAGCAGTCAAGTTATCAGATCAAATTAATTTAGCTAAAATAGAAAATGCACAGCAGGAGAAGGCCACCTTTTCTAGATGGGTAGAGACATGCCCAACCAAGCATAAAACAGCTCAGGCGGTGGCCAAGAAGCTGCTAGAAGACATCCTACCCAGGTATGGATTTCTTGCTATGTTAGGGTCAGACAACGGGCCAGCTTTTATTTCACAAGTTAACACAGGCAGTAGCCAAGGCTACAGGAGCAGATTAGAAATCACATTGTGCTTATAGGCCCCAAAGTTCAGGTTAGGTAGAGAGGATGAATAGAACCATTAAGGAGACCTTAACTAAATTGACCAGCAATTTGTCTGGAAGCCGCTAGCCTCCGCCTACCAGCCGGGGGAGCTCAAGGTTCCTCATCCCTTCCAAGTCGGGGACTCGGTGTACGTGAGAAGACATCAGACTCACAGTCTGGAACCCCGGTGGAAGGGACCCTACCTGGTACTGCTAACCCCCCCGACCGCGGTGAAGGTAGATGGCATCGCTTCCTGGATCCACGCCTCCCATCTCAAGCCTGCACCACCGCCTGGACCCGAATGGACAGTGGAAAAGACTGACAGCCCCCTTAAGCTGTGTGTTCGCTGCGTGTTCGCTCCTTCCCCTGGTGGCTAGCAATCCCCATGCCCCTCTTTCCTTGACCTGGGAAGTGGTGAACCCAACGGGGCAAGTAGTCTGGTCAGTCAAAGGGACCCATACACCAGGTGCCTGGTGGCCTACCTTGCACCCGGATGTGTATACAGTACTAAATGAACCAGATGGTCTCTAGGATTAGAGACCGGACAAAGAAAAGGGGGGAATGTAAGGCAGCAGAATTGGAAGCAGTGGCCGGTAAGGTGCACCCAGTAGGGCGACTAGATTAGTAGCAAAATTACAGAAACATTAACCAGTAAATTACATCCTGCCCCTCTTGCAGAGTGGGAGAGCCCAGGGGTAATGATAAGGGAACAGGAAACACATCCTGCCCCTCTTGCAGAGTGGGAGAGCCCAGGGGTAATGATAAGGGAACAGGAAAACAGAATGCTTGACCAAGAATGTGAAACTGAGATTAATGTAAATGTCACTGTTTTGGGAAAGACAAACTGTAACAAGTCCCCCTGATGACATCTGTATGACCCTGTTGTTTGTCTCAGGGTATTTAAGCCCTGGCTCTGCACTGTCTCGGGGCTCTCAGCCTCTACTCTGACTTCAGGGTATGTTGTGAGCCCCAGCATGCTTGGTGAATAAACCCTTTGCTGTTTGCATGAGAACGTCTCTTGGTGCCTTTGTGAGAGCGGCGGGTGTCCCGGACTTAACAGCTTCATGCATAGGTGGCATTCTTCAGCCTGGCCTGTGCTTTCTTGCAACCCAGGACCCCTTGAGGGATGTCAGAGAGCTGGTTTCAGCCTGATCCCCACAAACCAGACCAAGGGACCCCACCAGTGCATGCACTGGGCCTTTAGTATGCATATAAGATCTTTGGTTAGTCTCTTCCCTCTGAGATTCATCAGTCTGTTTCATGTTTCCATGCTTGTGGTTTCTGCTCCTGTGTTGAGGATCTGTCCCCTGGTGGTCAATGCATGTCATATCTACCAGCCGGTCAGCTGGTCAGCCAGTCAGCTGGTTGCTTAGGCTTTTATATATCTACTAGAGACCCAGTGTATGAAATTTATGCACGAGGGGTTCACTCAGCCCAACCTGCACCCTCTCCAATCAGGGACCCCTTGGGGAATGTCTGAATGCCCTGTGGGATTGGGCCTAAACCAGCAGTCTGATATCCCTCTGGCAATCTGGAACTGCTGGTTCCTAACTGCTCACCTGCCTGCCTGCCTGATTGCCCCTAACTCCTCTGCCTGCCTGCCTGATCACTCCCAACTGCCTTCCCCTGCTGGCCTGATCTCACACCCCCAACTGCCCTCCCCAGCTGCCCTGATCTTGTCCCCAACTCTCTTCCCTTGCTGGCCTGATCTCACCCCAACTACCCTCCCCTGATGGCCTGATCACCCCTAACTGCTTCTGCCTTGCCCCCGACCATCATGGCTTTGTCCAGAAGGAAGGTGGACATCCGGAAGATGGCCAGTTGACCTGGTCTAAATAGCTTATTACCCTTTTATTAGTATAGATAGATTATATAGGATAGGATTGCTTAAATGGGAGGGGGAGGGAAACCTTTTTCTTACATCTTACACAAAACAACTGTTGCCCTTAAAACCCCTCCTCAGCCCCCACCTTAGGTTCTGCCTTCACAGTTCACACAGATTTGGTTCTGATTGGTTGGTTTTTATGCCAGTCAGCGTCTCCAAGCCTATATCCAGGCCTCTCTCTGAGCCTGATGCACAGCCACTTCAATACCAGTGGGGTTGTTAGCCTCTGGCCTGGGTGGGCCAGAAGCCTAACGACCTTGCCACACCTGACTCACCTCACACAGCCCCCACTGCCCCACCCACCTGCCAACTGCCAGCCTTGTTGTGATAGAAGCCTGTGGGCCATGAGGGAGGGACCAAGAGGTGCTCCATGCATTTCCTTGTGACAGGTCATCCATTTGGTTGTTTGGATCATGATAGTCCTTGGCCTTTTATAATGTCCATAATAATAAAAGTATAATATGCCAATTAGACTGGATATCCTTCAGGATGACCTTCCAAGTGAAGCCAGGGCTGTGAGGGAAGCTTGGGTCCTGGGTGCCTGCCAGTGGCCGGAGGAAGTCTGGGTCCCCGGTGCCAGGGGGAAGGCTCTGCCGGCAGCCAGGGGAAGGAAGGCCTGCTCTTGCATGAATTTCATGCATCAGATCTCTAGTATATATATATTTAAATATATTTTTATTGATTTCAGAAGGAAGAAAGAGAAAGAGATAGAAACTACGGATGGTCTTTTTTCCTCTCACTCCCACATCCAGCGTGGAGAGAGACTGGGTTCAGTTTCTGAGTGGAGGAGCTGAGGATTAAGAAAAATGAAGAATAGAAGAGAAAGACACAGAAGTATGATTGAAAAGCTGAGGTCAGGTGGGCATCTGTTCTCCCTCTCCTGGAGACACAGCCAGGCACTGAGCCCACAAGCTGTATTTATTTGTATTCCACAATACAAAGGGGTTTCTCCAACATTAGGATCAAAGGAGTTTCAGTGAGCCCAGGCCCTATTCCTGGGGTATGCCTGCATTTACATATCAAGGCCCTCTCATTGACACCTGAGGCAAAGTGAAGCCGAGCTGATAACATATCCAGCCTCATTGGTGAATATGTTTTTCCAAGACCTGGTTTTTCCAGGCGCCTTGAATTCAGCCAGCACAAAGATTTAAAGAATGCTCAAGGTGTCTTGCCTGGGGCTGCCCCCCACAAGAAACATCAATGATGAGAGAAAATCATCAATCAGCTGCCTTCTGCATGTCCCACACTAGGAATCAGAGCCCACAACCCTGATGTGTGCCCTGACCCAGGGTGAGCCATGAGCTCCTATTTCATAGGTGTGTGCTCAACCACTGAGCCGCGCAGGCCCAGCTGATTGCTGTAAACTGATTGAAGTCTTCAATTCACAGAAGCAATACTTAATTAGGAAGGGAAAAGGCATAAGAAAAAAGGAAATTTGTCCAGTGGACAAAGCAGTGGACTCAAGTGTACACTTTAAATTCATAGCCCCTGCTCAGACCAGCCAGTGTTCACATCGTAAAGAATTTGTTTTTGAAAACCTTTATGAAGCCTTCCACTGTTACAATGAAAGCCATCTGGTACTTAGCATTTATAAAATGTGCAGTTAAGAGATGCCAAGAGATTCCTCATGCAAGCAGATGGCACAATAACAGCTCTGTCTGTTTTTCTGGAATAAAAAATAGGGCTTTGAATAGCTTGAAACTTATGTGAATAAATTAAGCCAATTAATACTTCAGGAATATTACAATTTCAATAGTCAACTTGCTCACCTAAATATATTTATAAATGTTTCCATTTGGAGAAGAAAAACCAAAATAGCAGACACTGGTTCCTTTGATTGCTTCTTATTTGTATTTAATACTTCTAAGGAAAACAAGGCCAGTGACCTTGTAGGAAAAAAGTGTAATATGGGTTCAACGGAGAAGTGAGTTGTGAAGTCTCTTTTAAATAGAAATCCCAACATCAAATAGGTTGTAGAGTTTTATTACTGTGCTAAAGAGAAGACAGCATGTCTGAGTGACATTTTCTGAATAATGCACTTGAAAATGTTTTTACTTCAGCAGACAAGTTTCTCATAAGCCAAAGTTCAACACCTAGTGTTGTGTTAGTGCTGCCTTGTTCTACCTTTGTCTTGATTCCTGTAGGTTTCCTGTGTAACAACAGGACTTTTGTAATTCCCTTTACTTCCTGTATTGTTTGTATTTTCATTAAAATTCATGAGATACTCATTAGATAAAGTAATTTTGTTAAGAGCAAATGTTCTGCTTAGACCTTTTCTTTTTCTCTTAGTACATAAAAATGTGCTTCTACCATACAAGTGAATTTCCTCTCTAATTAGACATGAATAGCTTTGGAGAACAAATGCAGTCTGCTTTTGAAGGCCAGATCTCTTGAGGTGCAGGGAACAATCTCATTAATAAAAAAATTGTTTCTTGGCTACACAAGCTGTTGAATTTCTTTCCCAATTAGAATTGAATGGTTTTCCAGAGCAACAAGGGAGAAGCTTGGCTTCTATTTTGCTGGCATTGGTTTTTCTTGGGGTAGACTGGCAGTATTCACCACCACTAGTCTTTTCCTCTCTTTTCTTCTCTCTGAGCAACAGAACACATAGGACTCATTTTATAAGTAGTCCTATGGTGAATTCTCCACCCCAGTGAATTTCCATCTTCTTGGCCAGGGCTGGCTCCACAGTGGATGGGACATCAGGTTAGACTACCCAGCTAACCAGTAGCTACTATTAAAGTAGGAGAGGCCAAAATTTATAAACACAACAAGAAGGAGCTGAAAATGCCATTGCTTTGTGAGGAGGAAGAGAACCATTGGTGGGAGAGTCTCTCCAAGTGTTGCCCCTGGGATATTGTTAACCCTGTTTTCCTCTGGGCCATTGGCAAAAAGAAGTGGTATCTTGGCAGAAGGGCCTCTCAAAGTGAATTAGTTAAATGCTTTAGGTGCCAGGTAACAAGTGGAGTTTCTAGATTGTAGCAAAGCAAAGGAGGGAATAAAGCTCACTGCTCTGAACCTGAGTGGCAGCCAGCAAGACACAGAGTCACTGGCAGGATGGTTCTGCAAAGTTATGTTAATATTACTGGGTTGTAGGGCAGGGGTGGGGCAGAGGTGAGAGAGGGTTGGGGGGAGGTGTGCAGGGTTGGTTCCAACAGGAAGTTTGATGAAGAACTTGACTCGATAGATAATCAAACAATTCTGGAGATGGTCATTGCCAACTAAGTCTTATCCTCAAGTCTCCCCACTAGTGTGTGTGTGAGGCCCCACAATTATTCAGATTCCACACAAGAAGTTAGTGTCTACAATATATGCTTACACATGTTAGTTATTTTCGTTAATCTCTTCTTTCATTATCTTCTACCAATTTGCTTTCTTTGGACTTTGGGGAATAAAAAAAAAAAAGAACAAATATTGAGTTGTTGATCTTTCTATCTGCAAAATAAGCCATGGTTACACTCTTTTCCCAATTTGTTAAACCATATTTTACAGTTTGTAAGGATTTTTATCTCATTTCATCTTTACTACTGTAAGCTTAGGTGATGATGATATGATTATGAGCAATATCCCTCCCGTGTTATCCACAAGGAAATGGACTCAGCTGTGTGAGCCACACCGCCCTGGGGACTGGAAGGTCCCGGATGTAGGGAGTGGGAGATTTTGAGACAAACGGGCCGGCCATAAACGGCCAGGTGTGAGCCGATGGTAGATATGGATAAACTTTAGCAGAGACCGGCTTCCCGGAATGTAGACCAGACCTGACCGTAGTGTTATTTTGAAATATACTTTGCAAATATGACCTTTAGCTGCGTCAAGACAGAACAAAGAAGTAGTTAAGGTTTTCAGCTTTGTATTAGCCAATCAGAAGCTGCCAAGCCAACCTTCACCCCCTGCGCGGGTTATAAAATATCGGCTTGACTGAAGATCGGGGCTCTCCACCACGATTTGTGTTTGGACGGTGGAGGCCCATGTTCGAATCAGCAAATAAATATTCCAAAACTTCAAATCTGTGTGGTGGTCTGTCTCGTGGTGGGCTGCGCTCTGTAACAAGCTGGACTAACTTTCCCCTAATCATGTGGACTCCAGATCTTCTAGCTCCAAATTCAACCCTCTTTTTCACCCTCATCTTGAAGGGAGGATTTGCAAGTTCAAGATTTGTTTCTATTTCCTCTTCTCCTTCCCCTCCCCATCCATCTATTTTTCTTTCAAGGAAGAAGTTTTCCCAAGAAAATGCCAAAAGGATGTCAAGATCTTTACCTTAAAAAAAAAAAAAGCTTGATGTTCTTCCCATTTCACAGGAACATTGAAGTCTAAATTGTAGTAAGTACTATTGGAATCAAGAAAATTCCTTCTCCTCCTTGTCCTGAATCTCCAATCCTTCTTCCTCTCCTCTATAATTGCTCTGTCCTTCTCTTTGTTTTCAATCTCATTCTTATTCTCCTTCTCATTATCATCACCATTATCATCATCATGTGGTACCAGATTCCTTGTTTGATTGGCACTTAGCATTCTAGCACAAATTACCTGTGAGAAGCTCTCTGGTTATGATAATGTTCCATTTCAGCATGCATTAATGAATGCAATTGTACCTAAATTAAAGTGGCTCATGCAAAATTGAATTGTGGAACAACATAGTAATTTTTTTGGCTTAGACTATACCTTTCTCTCCAAGTACCCACAATTATGATCGGATGTTTCACTCTCTGTGGGGAAAAAAAATTCTTTTGCAGCTAAATAATGTTGCCCTCTAGGCCACTTCTACAGCTTCTATGGGTATTCTTATAGAAACCAGAAAAGGTAACAAACATGGACCCTTGGGGCCAGCTACTATTTTGAGGAAACTGCAGATGAAAGCTTTGTACTCGCTCAGAGTCAGCAAATAATTCATTTTGAAATAAAGACTTAGACAAAGAGAGATGAAGACTAAACAGTTTAGATTTTGAAAATAGAACTTGCTCACATCAATTCAGTGGATTATTATCCAAGCATTCTAAAGTTATTGTAATAATATAGGAAAAACTTATGGTGGATTCAAGAGAGAAGATTCAATGCAAAATGGTATATATTTGATGATGAGGACTATAGCATAAGAGAATGCATGGGGCTATTTGATCAGTTGTGTAGGATGATGGGTTCTAATTTTAGTGTAGTATCTTTAGAGAACACTGTTTGCACGAAGCCTGGTATCTGGTATTTGTTGAGACTTCACTGGTGGCCCAGGCCACCTTTGTTAGGAAGGGCAATTTTTATAAATATTCTCTATGTGCTTGGAAGAAACTTTTTTTCATGGAATGCAGAGTTTTATATTGGCTATTTGATTGAGCTTGTTGTGTTCAAATCTTTTAAATCTTCATTAATCTTTGGCGTGCTTGATATATTACATTAAAAGGTGTATTGAAATCTCCCACTATGATTGTAGATTTTTAAGTTCTATTAATTTTTGTTTTCTCTATTTTAGGGTTCTGTTATTAAACACATACATGTTTAGGGCCACTATATTTTCTTGATGAGCTGTTCTTTTCATCACTAGGTATTTTGTAATTTTTTTGGCTTACCCTATATTTGTCTGATATAGAGATAGTTATACTAATTTTGTTAGTATTTGCTTGACATAACTTTTTTATATTTTTGCTTTCAGTCTTTTTATAATTTTGTATTTTAGATGTGTCTACTGTAATAAAATACAGCTGAGTCTTCTACTTGGTGAATTTGGTCAATTTACATTTCAAAATTACAGATATATCAGGACCATGTTTTTGGTTTTATATTATTGTGCTCTTTATTTAAATTAATTTTTCTGTTTTTTTCAGAAAGATGTGAGTGTAAGCTATTGATTTGATCTTTCTTCTTTCCTAATATAGGCATTAAAAACTGCAGGATTTTTCCTAAACTTTGTTTTAACTGTATCCTATATATTTTGATATTTTGTGTTTTCATTTTCATTCAGTTCAAAATATTTATGATATAGGATTTGTACCCTTAATATATAAAGAACTCATAACTAAATAATGATAATCCACACAACCCAATGAAAAATGAGCAAAGAATCCTATGTAATAAAGAGGAAATATGCAAATTGACCATTACTCCAATACACAAGATGGCCACCCCCATGTGGTCAAAGATGGTCACCCTCATGTGGACACAAGATGGCCCCCACAAGATGGCTGGCAGGGGAGGTTAGTTGTGGGTAATCAGGACAGCAGGGGAGGGCAATTGGGTGGGAACAGGCCTGCAAGGAAGGGCATTTGGGGTTATCATGCCTGCAGGGGAGGAAAGTTAGGGGTGACCAGGCTGGCAGAGAATGGCAGTTGGGGGCAACCAGGCCTGGAAGGGAGGATAGTTAGGGGGACCCAGGCTGCAGGGGAGGACAGTTGGGGGGACCAAGCCTGTAGGGGAGGGCAGTTTGGGGGCATAAGGCCTACAGGGAAGGATAGTTGGGAGGGACAAGACCTGCAAGGGAGGGCACTTGGGGGCAATCAGGCCTACAGGGAAGAGTAGTTGGGAGGGACAAGGCCTGCAGGGGATGGCAGTTGGGAGCGCTCAGGCATGCAGGGAAGGGCAGTTGGGGGCAACCAGGTCTGCAGGAGAGGACAGTTGGGGGTGACTAAGCCAGCAGTGTAGAGCTATTGGGGTGACCAGGCCTGCAGGGGAGGACAGTTGGAGGCAACCATGCCAGCATGAAAGGGCAGTTAGGGGTGACCAAGCTGGCAAGGGAAAGCAGTTAAAGGTGACTGGGCCAGCAGGGGAGGGCAGTTGGGGGTGACCTGGGTGGCAACAGAGGGCATTTAAGGGTAACAGGCCAGCAGGGGAGGGCAGTTAGAGGAAATCAGGCTAGAAGGGGAGCAGTTAAGCATCAAGCTGGCTGGCATGTGAGTGGTTAGGGTGTGATCAGGCTGGCAGGCAGAAGCGCTTGGGGGCAATCCGACAGGCAGGTGGCAGGTGAGTGATTGGAACCAGCAGTCCTGGATTGTGAGAGGGATCTCAGATTGGAGAGGATGGAGGTGGGGCTGAGAGACATCCCCCTCATGCAGGAATTTTGTGCACTGGGCTTTTAATTTAAATATAAGAATGGACAATAAGAATTTTTTTGTTGGGGAAATGCACACTGAACCACAGTGCTACCATTTGACATGTACTAGGATGGCCATAAACTAGTGAGAGATATTAGTAAGGGCTGTGATGATTTGGAGACATTTGAGCCCTCAGACATTGCTGGTAGGAATGTAAAGGGATACAGTCACTCTGGGAAACAGTTTGGCAATTTCTTAAAAAGTTAAATACAAATTGCTATACAATAGAAATGTCCACAAAGACTTGAATGTGATTGTTCACAGCAGCAGCCTATATAATAAAAGAGTAATATGCAAATTGACCATACCTCCACTATACCCACAAGCCACACCCACCAGCAAGTCAGGAGCAAGTATGCAAATTAACCCCAACTAAGAAGGTTGCGGCCACAGAGAGAGCAAGAGAGAGGCTTGGGTTTCCCTGGCAATGGAGGAAGCCAAGCTTTCCACACACCCTACCCTGCCTTGGCCTCTGCTTAAGGCTACAAAGTTTCAATTGTAAAAGATAAATAAATCCCAGAAACCAGGGCCACCCAGATTACAGGGTCACTGGGGTGTGTGGCCAGCCTGAAAACCACCACAGGCCCCTTGCCCAGGCCACCCCACACCTCAAGGGAACCCCCACCCTGATCCGGGTCACTCTTCAGGGCAAACCAGCTGGCCCGCACCCATGCACCAGGCCTCTGTCCTATCTAATAAAATAATAATATGCAGATTGAGCATCACTCCAACACACAAGAGGGCTGCCCCCATGTGGTCAAAGATCCTACCCCCATATAGACACAAGATGGCCACCACAAGATGGCCAGCAGGGGAGAGCAGTTGGGAGGGAACAGGCCTGGAAGGTAGGACAGTTGTGGATGATCAGGCCAGTAGGGGAGGGCAGTTGGGAGGGAGCAGGCTGGCATAGGAAGGAAGTTGGGGCCACTGGGCCTACATGGGAGAGCAGTTGGAGGAGACCAGGCCTGCAGGAGAGGGCAGTTAGGAGCAAACAGGCTGGCAGGGGAGCAGTTAGGCATTAATCAGGCTGGCAGGGGAGCGGTTAGGGGATGATCAAGCTGGCAGGCAGAAGTGGTTAGCAGCATTCAGGAAGGCAGGCAGGTGAGCAGTAGTCCTGGAGTGTGAGAGGGATGTCTAAATGGGCAGTTGGACATCTTTCCAGGGGTCCCAGATTGGAGAGGGTGCAAACTGAGCTGAGGAACACCCCCCACCCCTCTGTGCATGAATTTTGTGCACCAGGCCTCTAGTTATTTATAAAACCAAAAGTGAGAACAACCCAAATGTCCATCAATTGTTGAATGAATCTAGAAAATTTGGCATATTAGCATAGTAGAATATTGCTTAGCAGGAAGTAAGTAAGTACTATTACATGCTATAACACGGATGAACCTCCAAAAATGATGTGAAGCTTAAAAATAAGCAAAACACAAATACTATATATATGTGGAAGAAGAAGATGGTGGCAGAGTAGGTGGAAGTTACACTTACTTCCTCCCAGGCCTGAGTTGTAATTCCAGCTAAATTATAAAGCAATCAACCAGAATAACCAGCTGAACAGAAGTCTTATAACCAAGGATTTACTTAGGAAGCCACATCAAGATTGGTAGGAGAGTGGGTGGCTTGGGGGTGGGAGTGAAAAGGGCTGGCCCAATATCCATGTTCTGCAGCTCGGAAGCAGAGGGATATCTCAGTCACAAAAGTCCTCCCTGAGAAACATGTGGGTTCCAACCCCTGGTTGGTTCCCAGGCCAGAGCAACAGATCCCAGAAGAGGCTATAAAAACTGGCAGGGACTCTGTTTGCCAGGGTGAGATGGGAGTCTGCTTGAAAGCCAGGTGCCCTTTAAAGGGCTAGTGCACAAAATCTCATTCACAGACACTCACTTACCCTGGGATCCATGGAGTCAGGATGGCTTGTGAAGACCAATGGAATTGTGTGACTTTGAGAAGAGAGCTGAAGGGATATAGCTACCAGGGTCCCTCTGCTGAGACCATCTCCTATGGGGCCCACAGATATCATCTTTCCAGGGCTGAGCACTCCCTTTCAAATTGCATCAGCTTGTGGAGACTGCACAGCCCCATCCTTCCAAGCCCCCTGTCAGCCTACCTGGCAAAGCTCATGCCCTATGGAGGAGTCTGCTGCCTCGGCCTATGGCATAGACTTTCCTGAAGAGATCTTGAGAACAAACTCAGGGAGAGTCAGAGACAGAGTTGTGTGGTTCTGGGATGGAGACCACTGCCCCTTCCCCACTGCACAACAGAGGATCTGTGTTGTGTGTCCTACTTCCCTGTCCCCACTAGCAGGAGTAGCTGAACTGAGCACCCCTACCACATACCCAGGAGAGCCCTGCTTCCTGCAGACCAGAGGAGACCTATGAGTCCCACCAGGAGAGAACCATTAGTGTCACTCTCCAAACCCCAGGTGGCCCCTCTTATGAGCTTGCATCAGGGAATATTGTGAGTGGGCTGGTCCCTGGTGCAGAAGGCTCCAGTGGGTTTGGGAGGATTCTAGGAAAAACTCAGTGGTGTGGCTATGGGGCAGAACCAATCTCCCCACCCCCAAACCCTGCACAATTCCTACCTTCCTATGCAGAACCCTCCCTTAACAGGGTCAAATCTTGATCTGCTTGGAGCTAATGAACACTGCTGGCCTCACCCTGAGGCCATGAGACCCTATTCCACCACAAAGGTCTACAGGCACACAACAGGTGGCAGCTGACCTTGGTGTACTCTGAGACTGTTGTTGAGTGACCTCAATCCCAGCACTGGTGCTGAATTTGAATCTGTATTAGTATGGCAAACACCACTAGCTCCTACCTCCTGACTCACTAGAACCTCCCTTATGCAACTCCTGTACTATCAGAGGCTCTTTCAGTGACAACCTCACAGGTAGCTAATAGGTGCAGGTGGATCTCAGAGAGAATTGGGCTTTTTGCTGACCTGCCCCTGGGCTCAATGCTGGTGGAAACCAATTTGATATGCAACTAGGCCTCTCCCAACATACCAAGAGGCAGTTATGAATTCTGGGTTGCTTAATAGCTTCAAACAGGCAGCCCAGGATTGGTCACAAGCAGCACCTGGCATTGTCTAACACTGGCACTAGATACCCTTCTAAGGGGCCCCAGAACAAACACAACCAGTGGTTCAGACCACATGAGAGTATGACCCAATTAACACACAGACAAGGAGATATCAGCAGACACCAGAACCTATTTGGGTGAATTCAGCTTTGTAGAGGTAACCCACACACAGTAGCTTATACACTGTGCTCAGGGTCAATCTTCATAGACAGCCAGAGGAGTAACTCAGCTCACAGATGGGCCAACAATAATAAAGACTCAGCTACAATAGGATGGCTCACATGACATACACAAGGGACATTCTTGGAGCGCCTACCTCAGGCAATATGGAAGACTGTCCTTTTGAGCCCCACAGGACACCTGCTACATAAGGCTACCATATCAAGGCATAGCAGATCTATCTAATACATAGAAACACATACAGAGACAGCCAAAATGGGAGACAAAGAAACATGTCTCAAATTAAAGAATAAGAGAAATCCCTAGGAAAAGAACTAAATAAAGTGGAGACAAACAAGTTACCAGGTTCAGAGTTCAAAACAATAGTTGTAAGGATGTCAAGAAACTTAGTGAAAACTTAAACAGCATAAAAAAGACATATATGTCATAAAAAAGAACCAGCCAGAAATGAAGAATACAATATCTGAAATGAAGAATACACAAGAAGGAATTAACTGAAGGCTAGATGAAGCAGAAGGCCAAATCAGTGATTTTTTTTTTTTTAGCAGAAAACATCCAGAAGAGATGCAAAAAGAAAAAAAAAATAATGAGGATAGTCTAAGGGACCTCTGAGACAATATAAAGCATAACAACATCTGCATTATAGGGGTATCAGAAGAGGAAGAGAGAAAGCAAGGAATTGAGAAACTATTTGAAGAAATAATGATTGAAAACTTCCCTGTCCTGATAAAGTAAACAGGTTCAGGAAGTATAGAGAATCCTCAACAAGATCAACCCAAAGAAGCCCACCCCAAGACACATCAAAAGCATCAACAAAAAGACAGTTGCCTACAAGAGAGCTCCCATAAGATTGTCAGCTAATTTCTCAAAAGAAATATTCAGTGATGAAAACTAAGAGCCTACAACCAGGACTACTCTACTTAGTGAGGCTATCATTTATAAAATTGAATGAGAAATAAAGAGCTTCTGAGACAAGAAAAGCTAAAGGAGATTATTACCCCTAAACCATTGCATGAAATGTGTTTCTATGTATTAGATAGATCTGCTCTGCCTTGATATGGTAGCCTTATGTAGCAGGTGTCCTGTGGGGCTCAAAAGGACAGTCTTCCATATTGTGAAGAAGAAGAAGAAGAAGAAGAAGAAGAAGAAGAAGAAGAAGAAGAAGAAGAAGAAGAAGAAGAAGAAGAAGAAGGAGGAGGAGGAGGAGGAGGAGGAGGAGGAGGAGGAGGAGGAGGAGGAGGAGGAGGAGGAGGAGAGGAAGAAGAAGAAGAAGAAGAAGAAGAAGAAGAAGAAGAAGAAGAAGAAGAAGAAGGAGAAGAAATAACCTATAAAGAGTAAAATGGCAATTAATACATGTCTATCAATAATTACTTTAAATATAAATGGACTAAATACTCCAAATTAAAAGACATGGGGCAGCTAACTGAATAAGAAAATAAGACCCATATATATGTTATCTATAAGAGACCCACCTCAGAATGACAGGTACACACAGACTCAAGGGAAAGAGATGGAAAAGGATATATCATGCAAATGAAAATGAAAAAAATGCTGAGGTAGCAATACTTATATCACAGAAAATGGACTTTAAAATGAAGTCTATAATAAGAAACAGAGAAGGCTATTACATAACGATAAAAGGATGTATCCAAGAAGTGGATATAATACTTGTAAACATTTGTGCAGTCAATGCAGGAGCACCCAAATATAAAGCAAATATTGATGAACATAAAGGGACAGATCATTAGTAATAAATTCAGAGTAGGAGATTTTAACAGACCATTGATATCATTAGATAAACCTTCCAAACAAAAGGTCAACAAGGAAATATTAGCCTGAAATGACACACTATACCAGATGGCTTTAATTCATATTTTCACTCCATTCCACCTTAAAGCAGCAGAATACACATTATTTTCAAGAGCACAGGGAACATTTTATAGGATAGACCCCATGTTAGGACACACATTTTAATAAATTTAAGAAGATTGAAATCATTTCAAGTGTCTGCTCTGACCACAATTGTATGAAACCAGAAATCAATTACAAGAAAACACAAACACATGAAGGCTAAATGACATGCTACTAAACAAAGAACGGGTTAACAATGAAGCCAAAAAAGAAATAAATTACCTTGAAACAAATGAAAAAAATACACAACAACTCAAAATCTATGAGACACAGTGATAGCAGTCCTAAGAAAGAAATTCATAACATTACAGACCTATATCAAGAAGCAAGAAAAATCTCAAATAAATAATCTAATCTTACTCTCAAAGGAACTAGAAATAAAAAACCCCAAAGTGAGTAGAAAAGAGGAAATAATAAAGACTAGAGAGAAGCCCACTGGCATGGCTCAGTGGTTGAGCATCAACCTGTGAACCAGGAGGTCACAGTTTGATTTCAAGTCAAGGCATATGCCCAGGTTGCAGACTCAATTCCCAGTAGGAGGTGTGCAGGAGGCAGCCTACCCATGATTCTCTGTTATCATTGATGTTTCTATCTCCCTTTCGCTCTCCCTTCTCCTCTGAAATCAATAAAAACATATTTTTTAAAAGACTAGAGAGGAAATAAATGTCACAGAGACTAAAAAAGTGTGAAAGATTAGTGAAACCAAGAGCTGATTACTTGAAAGGATAAACAAGATTAGCAAACCTTTAATCAACCTCAAAAAGAAAAAAGAGAGAGAGGACTCAAATAAAATCAGAAATGAAAGAGAAGTGATAATGGCATCACATATACAAAGGATTGTAAGAAAATATTATGAACAACTATGCCAAAAAATTAGACAACCTGGATGAAATGGGTAAATTCAAAGAGACACAATCTTCAATAACATAATGAAGAAGAATCAGATATCTGAACAGACCAATTACTACTAATGAAATCAAAGCAGTATTTAAAACACTCCCAGCAAACAAAAGTTCTGGATTAGGTGGTTTCACAGATGAATTTTACCAAACATTCACAGAAGAACTAAAATAGATCCTATTCATAATATTCTAAAAAATTCAAGTTTAGAAAGAACCCCAAGCTCATTCCAAAAAAAGATAAAGACACTATAAAGAAATAAATATATATAACCCAATATCCCTGGTAAATGTAGATGCAAAAATACTCAACAAAGTATTAGCAAATTGAATCCAGCAATACATTAAAAAGATCATATACCATGATCAAGTGGAATTTAATTCTGGGATGCAAGGTTAATACAATAACTAAAAATCAATTAATGTGACATGCTACATAAATAAATAAAGGATAAAATCACATAATCATATCAATAGATGAAAAAAGGCATTTGACAAAATTCAGCACCCATATTTGAGAAAAATTCTCAGCATAACTCAACATTTTAAAGGTCATATATGAAAAATCCACAGCTAACCTCATACTCAATGAGGAAAAACCAAAAATGTTTCCCTTAAGATCAGATATAAGACAGGGATGTCCGCTTTCACCACTCTTATTCAACATGGTATTGGAAGTCCTAGCTACAGCAATCAGACAAGAAGAAACAATAAAAGGCATTCAAATTGGAAAGGAAGAAATAAAACTCTCATTATCTGCAGATGACATTATACTATATATAGAGACTACACCAAAAAAACAAGTAGAATGGATAAATTAATTCAGTAAAGTAGCAGGATAGAAAATTAACATTCAAAAATTGGTTGCATTTTTATATAACAATAATGAACTCTCTCCCTCTTTCTTCCTCTCTGTAAAAAATCAATAAAATATATTTTAAAAAACACAATGGTGTATTTCACAGAACTAGAAATAGTCCAAAAATGTATATGGAACCATAAGAAAATCCTGAATAGATCAGCAGTATTGAGAAAGAAGAATAAAGTTGGAGGTTTCTTGCTACCTGTTATCAAACTATACTATAGGGACATAGTAATCAAAACATCATAGCACTGGCATAAAAACAGACATGTAGACCAATGGAACAGATTAGTGAGCCCAGAAATAAACTCACGCCTATGTGGTCAACTAATATTTGACAAAGGAGGCAAGAACATAGAATGGGGTAAAGACAATCTACTCAATAAATGGTGTTGGAAATACTGGACAGTTACAAAAAATAAAACTAGATCACCTTTTCACACCATATTTAAGAATAAACTAAAAATGAATTAAAAACCTAATGTAAGACTCAAAACCATAAAAATCCTAAAAGAAAACATAGGCAGTCTCACGGACATTTCTTATAGCAATATTTTTTTCTGATATATCTCCTGGGGCAAGGGAAACAAATGATAAAATAAATGAATGGGACTACAGCAAACTAAAATGTTTTTGTATAGCAAAGAAAACCAACAACGAAGTGAAGAGATAGCCTATAAATGGGAGAGCATATTCACCAATGATACATCTGCTAAATGGTTAATATGCAAAATTTATAAAGAATGCTTACAACTCAACACCAAAAACAAACAAACAAACAAACAAACAATCCAATCAAGAAAGGACAGGGAACCTGAGCAAATACTTCTCCAAAGAGAACGTACAGATGGCCACTAGACATACGAAAAGATGCTCAATGTCAAATTGAAACCACAATGAGATTAAAACCGTAATGCAAGCTGAAACCGGTTTGGCTCAGTGGATAGAGTGTCGGCCTGTGGACTGAAGGGTCCCAGATTCAATTTTGGTCAAGGGCATGTACCTTGGTTGCGGGCAAATCCCCAGTAGGGTATGTGCAGGAGGCAGCTGATTGATGTTTCTCTCTCATCGATGTTTCTGACTTTCTATCCCTCTCTCTTTCTCTCCGTAAAAAAACAATAAAATATATTTAAAAAAACATAATGCAAATTAAAGTCACCTCACACCTGTCAGAATGGCTATCATGAATAAATCCACAAATGATAAGTGCTGGTGAGGATGTGGAGAAAAAAACCCCTCTTGCACTGTTGGTGAGAATGCAGACTAGTGCAACCATTATGGAAAACAGTATCGAGTTTCCTAAAAAAATTAAAAATGGAACTGTCAGTAATTCCACTTCTGGAGATTTGTCCACAGAAACTCAAAATACTTATTGGAAAGAATATATGCACCTTTATGTTCATTGCAGTATTTTTTATAATAGTCAAAGTATGGAACCAACCTAAGTGACCATCAATAGATGAGTGGAGTTGTGAGATATGTATTAGATTATTACTTGGCCTTAAAAAAGAATGAAATCTTACCATTTACGACAGTATGGATGGACCTAGAGGGTATTATGCTCACTAAAACAAGTTAGTCAGAGGAAGACAAATACCATATGGTTGTGATTATATGTGGAATCTAAAAAACAAAATAAATGAATAAAAGAGCAACAGATTCATGGACACAGAGAGTGAACTGGTTGTTGCCATAAGGGAGGGGCATTGGGAGACTGGGTAAAAGAGGTGAAGGAACTCAGAAGTTCAAATTGGTAGTGACAAAATAGTCATGGAGATACAACTAAAACATAGGGAATATAAACCTATCTGATAAAAGGGTACTATGCAAACTGACCATACTTTTGATCAAGCCACACCCACAGCCATGCCCATCAGCCAATCAGGAGAAAATTATGTAAATAAACCCCAACCAAAATGGCTGCAGCCACTGAGAGCAGGAGGGAAGCTTAGGTTTCCCCAGCAATGGAGGAAGCCAAGCTTTCCACCTGCCCTTGCCAACCTAGGCCTCCACTCAATGTTACAGTTTCAATTATAGAAGATACATAATCCCAGCAGAAATGGCAGCAGCCACTGAGCTGAAGAGAGAAGAGGCTAGGGTTGCCCGGGTGATGGAGGAAGCCAAAGTTCTGCAGCCCTAGCCTAGGCCTCCACTCTAGGCTACAAAGTTTCAATTATAGAATTTAAATAAAACAGAAATGGCTTTGCCACAAAGCGAGCAGAATGCTTGGCTCTGCTCTGGGCTACAAAGTTTCAATTGTGGAACATAAATTAATCCCAGATCCCAGGGCCTCACTTGGGTCACTGGGTGGGCGTGGCCAGCCTGCAAACCTCCACAGGCCCCTCACCCAGGGTGTCCCATGCCCAAGAGAACCCCCACCTTAATGCAGGACACCCTTCAGGGCAAACCAGCTGGCCCCACCCATGAACCAGACCTTTATCCTTTCTAATAAAAGAGTAATATGCAGATTGACCATCACTCCAACACACAAGAAGGCTGCTCCCATGTGGTCAAAGATCCTGCCCCCATGTGGACACAAGATGGCCACCACAAGATGGCCAATAGGGGAGGGCCGTTGAGAGGTTCCAGGCCTGCAAGGGAGGGCAGTTGTGGGCCATCAGGCCAGCAGGGGAGGGCAGTTAGGGGTGACCAGGCTGGCAGAGGAGGGAAGTTGGGGACACACAGACTGGGGAGCAGTTAGACATCAATTAGGCATGCAGAGTAGTGGTTAGGGGGTGATCAGGCTGGCAGGCAGAAGCGGTTAGGGGCAATCAGGGAGACAGGCAGGTGAACAATTTGGAGCCAGCAGTCCTGGATTGTGAGAAGGATGTCTGATTGCCTGGGCAGTCAGACATCCCTCGAGGGGTCCCAGATTGGAAAGGACACAGGCTGGGCTGAGGGACACCCTGGCTCCCTCCCCCCCACCCCCGCCCCCGTGCACGAATTTCATGTCCCGGCCTCTAGTCAATAATATTGTGATAACTATGGCACCAATTGGGGTACTAGAAATATTTATGGGAATACTATGTAAAGTATATGATTGTCTAAATACTAAGTTGTACAACTTACACCAATACAAAATAAAGTTGGAAGAAAAAAAGAATGTATTTTAAAAATCTAAAAATGTAGGTCAATAATGGTTTTAAAAAACACTGTATGTTATATGATTCCATTTATAGGACATTCCCATGAAAAGCAAGATTATAGAGAAACAAGCAGATGGATGGTCTCCTGAGCTGTAAGTAGGAATGAGGATTGAGTATAAGTGAGCATGAGGGATATTTTGGGGTGATGGACATGCTCTAAAATTGAATTATGGTGATGATTACACAACTCTAAATTTACTAATGATCATTGAATTGTCTAGTTAGAATGGATGAGTTTCACAATATGTAAATTGAACCTCAATAAAACAGCTTTAAAAATAGACCTCCCCAGGGAACTAAACTAGTTCTGATTTTTTTTTTTGCAATTATTTTCAACATTCTAAGCCTAGATAACCAATATTATATTCAAGACTTGTTCATGGAAAGTCAAAAATTAAATGTGTCCCCAAAACACTTAAGATGAACACAGCACTCCTCCGTATTCAGTGTCATGGGCATTCCGGAAAGAAAGGGTCCAAGTCCAGTGACATCCATGTTTCTGGCTGCCTTCCAGGAGGAAGACTGGAGTGAGCTTTGCCCCGGGTGACACTCTTCCTGGTCACTGATTAACCAGCTCTGGAGGAAGGCTGCTCCAGCATCCTGCTCTGCCTGGAGCGGATACCTGGCCAAGCACCGGTGGGCAGAAAACATGTCCTCTCGCTACCACCAAGCTGCTAGTGACAGCTACCTGGAACTCCTGAAAGAGGCCACCAGGAGAGATCTGAACCTTTCTGATGAGGATGGCATGACGCCCACACTCCTGGCTGCCTACCACGGGAACCTGGAAGCCTTGGAGATAATCTGCAGCAGAGGGTGAGTGCAACCTGAAGTTTTTCCGGAAACTGTTTATGTAGGATCTGCCAGACCAGCAGCAAGAGCAGGGAATTCAGTGAAAATACTTCACTGTCTTCCTAGACTAAATAATTATTTTTTTATAGAAAGGGGAAACATTGCCTAGAGATGCTCTTTTTGCTTAGAGAACTAGCAATGTGGGGCTGGCTCATCCTCTGTGAGCACATACAGGGGAGAACCCTGTACTTTAAGGCATGTTATCACCCTTGGGGGAGAATATTTTAATTCTGTGCCTTAAAAGATATTGTCTATAACATAAATGGTTGCCCCTTTAAAAAAGAGATCACTGTTTTACTTGGTTTTAATATGTCAACCCTGACTGGAACCAATGATGTCATTTTATTTTACTATCTTACTAGAGGCCCAGTGCACAAAATTCATGCGGGGGAGGGGGGAAGGGGATGTCCCTCAGCCCAGTCTGCATCCTCTCCAATCTGGGATCCCTCCAGGGATGTCTGACTGCCCCTCTAGGCCTGATCCCACTGGGCAGTCAGACATCCCTTTCACAACCCAACTGCTCACCTGCCTGCCTTCCTGATTGCCCCTAACCGCTTCTGCCTGCCAGCCTGATCACCCTCTAACCTCTCCCCTGCCAGCCTGTTTGCCCCTAACTGCCCTCCCCTGCAGGCCTGGTCACCCCTAACTGCCCTCCTCTGTAGGCTTGATCACCCCCAATTGCAGGCCTGGTCCCTTCCAACTGCCCTACCCTGGGGTCATCTTGTGGTGGCCATATTGTGTCCAGGAGGGGCAGGATCTTTGACCACATGGGGACAGCCCTCTTGTGTGTTGGAGTGATGGTCAGTCTGCATATTACTCTTTTATTAGATAGGATAGAGGCCTGGTGCATGGGTGGGAGCCAGCTAGTTTGCCCTGAAGGGTGTCCTGAATCAGAGTGGGGGTTCCCTTGGGGCATGGGGTGGCCTGGGTGAGAGGCCTGTGGTCATTTGAAGTCCGGCCATGACTCCTGGTGACCCAAGCGGAGGACCAGGTATCTGGAATTTATTTATCTTCTACAATGGAAACTTTGTAGCCTGGAGTGGAGGCCTAGGCCAGCTAGGGCTGCAGAAACTTGGCTTCCCTTATCACTAGGGGCAACCCTAGCCTCCTGCCTCTCTCCAGGTCCCATGGCTGCTGCCATTTCTGTTGGGATTCTATAATTGAAACTTTATAGCCTGATATGGAGGCCTGAGTGGCAAGGGCAAGTGGAAAGCTTGGCTTCCTCCATCGCCAGGAAAACCCAAGCCTCCCTCCTGCTCTCTGTGGCTGCAGCCATCTTGTTTGGCATATTTTCTCCTGACTGGCTTGTGGGCATGGCTTGCGGGCGTTGGCTGATGGGTATAGTGGAGATATGGTCAATTTGCATATTACTCTTTTATTAGATAGGTTGCCATTAAAATCCCATAGCCTTCTGTTAACTCTTAATCCTAGGGCAGGTCCATGATTCTTAGATGAAGTTGCTGACATTACAAGCTGTATAAGAAACCTTAACTCTGTCTTACCTTCATTACCTCTCTGGCAGTCAGACACATACATGCACACCCCCTCCCTTCTCCTACAGATTCTAGCTCAGGAGCCAGCTAGCTTTTCTTCTGTATGTTATCGGCATATTATTCTGCTGATCTTTATTTATGACAAATCTAACTTAAGCTGAACCTAGAAAATAAACCGTATATATGCACACAAATTATAAAAGAAAATGTTGTATAATGTCATGCTATTAACAGTTGTATGTTACTAGAGGCCCGGTGCACAAAATTTGTGCACGGAGAGGTGGGGGATCCGGGGAGAGGTGGTGTCCCTCAGCCCGGCCTGCAAAGACGCCAGCATCCTTCACCCCGGCCTCTAGCCAGAGGTTCCTCTCCTCCTTCCGCACAGCCTCTGGGAGAAGCCTGTCCTGGGGCCTCCTCGGGGCTCTGGCACACGATGCTCTGTCAGGTACTCGGGGGCTTGGGCTTTCAGGTCTGGCTTCCCCGCCGGGCATGGTGCACATTTGCTGGCCGGGGCCCGTTCTCTCTCTCCTGCGTGGCGGGAGAGGGCGGGCCTCCCAGAGGCGTGGATGCTGCACTCGCAGCCCGGGCTGGCTCATTCTCTCAGTGGCCGCAGCCATCTTGGTTGCGGTTTATTTGCTCCTGATTGGCTTGTGGGCATGGCTTGATCAAAGATATGGTCAATTTACATATTACTCTTTTATTAGATAGGAGATATATATATATATATATAGTGTGTGTGTGTATATATATGTATGTGTGTGTATATAATATAAATGTATGTATATTTATACTTACACAAAATGATATCTAAGTAGACATTTTTGGTAGCATCATTTTTTTTAACCCTCAGTATATAGTGACAATTTTTCTGTGTGACTATATGTTCTTTTATAATTTAACTAGAGGCCTGATGCATGAGTACTCATGCAAGAGTGGGCCTTCCTTCCCCTAACTGCAGGCACCGCCTTTGCTCTGGCTGGAGCCGCCTTTCCACCTTTCCACGCTGCCCAGAGGCCTGGAGCCACTGGGGCGATGCGGAATGCCTGTGTCATTGCCATGGTGATGATGCAAGTGTTCTGCCCCACCCCTGGCCGCTCAGCCCCATGCATATGCAAATTAACCCGCCATATTTGTTGGGTTAATTCGCATACTCACTTCTGATTGGCTGGTGGGTGTTGCAAAGGTATGGTCAATTTGCATATTACTCTTTTATTAGTGTAGATTTTCAGGAACTTGTTATTTGAGGTATTAAGTATATTTCTTACTAAGTCTCTTTTTTGGATAAATAATGTTTCCCATTATTTAAACACTGCTGTGATGAGTACATTTGTACATAAATCTTTGCTCTCATTTTCTTGATGATAAATTCTTCAAAGTGAGATTTAAATGCTTTTTTGTGTATATTGACAAATCATTCTTTAGAAAGTAAGTACACGTTTTTGTCAATATAGTAGAGATGTCAATATGACATATCACAGTGGCTTTAATGCGTTTAGTGGCCATATTTCTACTTTTGTGAACTGTGTTTTTATAACCTTCTTCCACTTTTTAAACAATTTTTTCCATTACTTTTCAGAGAGAGTGAAAGGGAGGGAAGGAGAGAGAGACATTAATGTGAGAGACACATCGAGAGAGTAATGAGAGACACATGGATTGATTGCCTCCTGCATGCGCCCCAACCAGGGTGGGGAGGGAGCCTGCAAGCCCAACTGGGCCTGTCCCATGTTTTTATTGAGGTATTCAACATTTCTCATTGATTCATAAATTTTTTTTTAGTTATAATGCCAGTCTTTTGTCATTATGCTACTAATATTTTCATAATTCATAATTCACATTTTACAACAAATATTTTAAATATAAATGAAAATATATTTTTAGCAGCTTTTACATTTTATTTTGTGAAGTATTTATTTTGAATACTTAATTCATATATTCTTTATTTTGATTTAAGGCTTGAGGTTTTGATCACACTATACCTTCCTCAAGTAGTTAATCATCTATCCCAACACAATGCTTTAGAGTTCACCCTTTCCCCATTTATTTGACAAGGTAATTTCTCTCAATGCAATCTCAAAATCCAGTTTATTAAGTTGTATTTATTAAACACTGTGGGAAAACAAATTCTTCTGACCCTGCTTCTCAGTCCTTCCTTCTCAACGCTTGTCTTCTGATCTGTTCTAGCACATCTCAGATTTTGTTTCCTTTTCCCAGAAGCATTTAAGACTGGTTGTGTTGAGTTGGTCTGGTATAAAATGATTTTTGAGGGTTTTTCTAAGTCACCTCCCATTTTGACCGTAGCTAACCTTCAGGAACATGTGTAAGATCCAATTGCCAATTAGACTTGAGGGGACAAAAAAGGGAAACCAATTAAAAATTGAATTTGGAAGTTAATCAGTCACTGAAGTCTGTTCCCGTCTGATGATTTCAGTGTTTATCTGTCACTACCCAATTGAGACCTTAGACCATGTTGATGACCATTCATATCATATCCAAACTCTGCCTTTGTTAAAAAAACTATTTTTCTTTCTTTGTTGAATTTAATGATGGCAAGTAATAATTACACTTGTCATTCTCTACTGGAAAGATGCTCCTAATTATACAAAATATTATTTTGTTTTTAAAATGTTCATGAACTTTTTTTAGTTTTGTTTCATTTTCTAAAATGGAAACGTTTTCTTCCTCTCTGATTTTTAAAGGAAAACTACTTATTGTAACATTTCATATTCTACTAGGGGCCCAGTGCACAAAATTCATGCATGGGGAGGGGGGTGTCCCTCAGCCCAGCCTGCACGCTCTCCAATCTGGGACATGCCGAGGGATGTCCAACTGCCCGTTTAGGCCCAATCCCACGTCAGACATCTCTCTCACATTCCAGGACTGCTGGCTCCAAACTGTTCACCTGCCTGCCTTCCTGATTGCCTCTAACTGCTTCTGCCTGCCAGACTGATCACCTTCTAACCTTTGCCTTCTAGCCTGATTGATGTCTAATTGCTCCCCTGCCAGCCTGTTGGCCCCCAACTTCCCTATTCTTTCAGCCTGATCACCCTAACTGCCCTCTCCTGCTGGCCTGATCACCAGCAACTGCTCTCCCTTTCAGGCCTGGTCCCTCCCAACTGCCCTTCCTTACTGGCCATCTTGTGGTGGCCATCTTGTGTCCACATGAGGACAGGATCTTTGACCACATGGGTGCAGCCATCTTGTGTGTTGGAGTGATGGTCAATCTGCATATTACTCTTTTATTAGATAGGATAGAGGCCTGGTGCATGGGTGGGGGCCAGCTGGTTTGCCCTGAAAGGTGTCCTGGATCAAGGAGGGGGTTCTCTTGGGGCATGAGGCAGCCTGGGTGAGGGACCTGTGGTGGTTTTCAGGCCATCCATGTCCCCCAGCGACCCAAGTGGAGGCCCTGGTATCTGGGATTTATTTATCTTCTATAATTGCAACTTTGTAGCATTAAGCGGAGGCCTGGACTGGCCAGGGTGTGCGGAAAGCTTGGCTTCCTTCATTGCTGGGAAAACTCAAGCCTTCCTCTT
The DNA here is from genome assembly GCA_027563665.1 of Antrozous pallidus. Lineage (NCBI taxonomy): Eukaryota > Metazoa > Chordata > Mammalia > Chiroptera > Vespertilionidae > Antrozous > Antrozous pallidus. The sequence goes on along the minus strand of CM050512.1, from coordinate 119,951,836 downwards.
GCTCTCTCCATGGCCACAGCCATCTTGTTTGGGATTAATTTGCATACTCACTTCTGATTGGCTAGTGGGCATGGCTTTTGTGTGTGACAGAGTGGTGGTTAACTTGCATATCACTGTTTTATTAGATAGGATTAGAATGATACATTTAATAAAATAAAAACCACATCAATCCTCACAGTCATCAACATTTAAATGTATGTTCTCTCAGACTTTTCCCTGTGAGAACAAGCTCATGCCCGTATACTTACCCCATGAAGAAGGCAATCATATTATAAAATCTTCTAAAATCTGCTTCTAATCATTTGGCAATACATTATGGATCACTTGCACTTAAAGAGTTGAGATCCTGTCTATTTTTAATCACTACATGGTGCTTGTTTTATGATTTCCTCATAATTTAGTTAATCAGTTGCTTGTTCATGATGTTTAGTTTAAATCTAGTCTTTGTTATAGATAATTTAGGACAAACATCCTTAGAATTCATCTTTACATGAGGATGTGGTATTTCCTTAGGATGAATTCCCAGAGGCAGCTTGTTGATTTAAGAGCATGCCCTGTCTGGAGGCTGTGCACATGCTGGGCCAGAATGCAGGCCTTTATGTGTCCTCCCCTCCTGCCCAGTGGGACTGCCTATCTGATAGGCACATAAATGGTAGGGTATTGTTTTAATTTGAATTTCTTTGATTATTAGTGAGTCTTAACATTCCTTCTTATGTGGAAAAATGTCTTTGAAAGAATGATTTTTTTTCTGAGAAAGAAATTCACACAAAATCAAACCAACTTCCAAAGGGGAAATTGAAATGGAACAGATGCTCATAGTAATTTAATATAAGCAAATTGCCTATTTAGTGATAATAGGAGCAATCCAGCTATAAAAAGTATCACCCCAATGTACTGATCTATCCAAATAAATGCAAGGGAAAAATATGGTTATTTAAAAATCTTGTCAGTGAGTTTCTCTTTTAGAAAAAAAAGGGGAGATAGGAAAAAATCAGCATGACTAAATGTACCCCCAGGAAACCATATAATATCAGTATTGGACTCACTGAGGTGGGACCAGTTTGTGAATACCTGGATGGTTGTGTGTAATGATTCCATTGAGAAATATAAAAGACGCCCAGGGGTTGAATAACAAAGACTGAGTTTTAAAGACCCCCCAGGAAACCTGTCACTAGAAAACATTTTGCTCTAAGTTGCACATCCATTCGGAAAATTGTTTATCAGTAGAATTTCTTCAAGTGGACATACCCGAATGCACTGGGACATGAGTCATTTTACTGACAGCTTTATCTGTAAACCTGAAATTTTGCATTCAAAATATTCTTAACAGAGGACCCATTTATTTTTAACTATTGATTCCAGAGAGGAAGGGAGAGAGATAGAAAGATAGAAACGTCAATGCTGAGAGAGAATCATGGATTGGCTGCCTCCTGCATGGCCCCTACCCAGGCATGTGCCCTTGGCCAGACTCGAACCTGGGGCTCTTTAGTCTGCAGGCTGACACTATCTGCTGAGCCAAACCAGCTAGGGCAGAAGACCCATCTTTGCTATCACCTCAGGTTTACTTCATGTTATTCCTCCTATCTTGAAAGCATCATTTAAGATTCCTTGAGATGGAAAATTTGACTACTCTATGGCTTGAAGTGTGTAGATTTAACTCAAGCTTCTTTTTTGTTGTTGTTGTTGTTAATTTTTTGTTGTTGTTAATCCTCACCAGAGGATATTTTTTCCCCCATTGATTTTTAGAGAGAGTGGAGTGGGGGAGGGGAGACAGAGAGAACACTGATGTGAGACACATCAATTGGTTGTCTCCCACATACACCCCAGCTGGAATTGAGGCTGTGAACGAGGAGGTACGTGCCTTTGACCAGAATTGAACCCGAGACCCACCAATCCGCAGACAGAAACTCCACCAAGCTTCTTAATACCTTTTAACATCCCACCACAGCTCACTCCTCTCAATACTTTCTTTCATAATTTACCCAATCCCAAGACTAATTTCAGACAAACTCCTCAGTATGTTTTTGTTATATTTATAGTAATGTCCTCAGTGTTTTACCATCTCTCTCTTTTTTTCTTTTAAATGTGGTGTTTGGTTAAAGTAAGTAACTGTACTGCCTTTGAGAGATTTCCTTTGGTCCATGACAAGTAACTTAGGCTGTGCCCAGAGCCCCTGCCCCTGGAAAGCAGCCACCCAGCACAATTGTGTCATCCATACCCCTTTCCCTCCTCTCGGAACAGCTCTGTGCACTCTGCTTATGTGTAAGAGAACTCTGGGGTCCCCACCCGCGGTGGTAACGTCACCCCCGCGCACCTGCTCCCGCGGGCTCTGCTCAGGAGGCTGCCAGCCGCCAGTTTACAGGCTGGCTCTAGCCCAGAGATCGTTTTATTTGGACTTCACTGTGTTTTCCTTTTATATTTGAGCCAACATTTAAAAATCAAGAAGTTTCTCATGAAATCCTGGGTTTCTGGCTTGAGCACTGGAAGTTCTGGCAGTGCTGTGCCTGCTGTTTCCCAGTAGCACTCGGCCATGACTGCGCGCCGGCCAGCTGGCCTCTTCCTGAGAGGGAGCTGGAAGGACAAAGCTGGCCCTGCTCCTCCTCACACCGCCCGCTCTGCGTCTGCAGGTGGAGGTGGACACTCTTGCCAGGAGATGTAGGTGCCACAGAGGACAGAAAGACACAGCCCTGCCCCCAGCCAGGTGGCTCAATGGGTTGGAGCATCATCCCATACACCAAAAAGTCATGGGTTCAATTCCCAGTCAGAGCACATACCTAGTGTCAGATTGGAGTTGCTCAAGGAATTAGGCGGATGCAGTGAGCAAGAGGGGAGGGAGTTCATTAGAGGGAATGGGGATGGAGCCACACTAGGGAAGGTTAGGACTCAGCCTCTGCTGTCCTTGGGGTTGAATTTTATGCACAAAAACTGCAAGGGATGGAGGCTGGGGATGTAAGTGTTCCAGTCTGATTGGATGGAGTTTATTGTCCTTCAGCCTGATTAGTGCTGGCCTTAGTGCTAGGCTGCAGGTGCATTGTTACTGGTGGTCTGCAGTCTGGCCCTGGGTCCTGCTGCCTCCTGTTGTGCTGGGTAGGGTGGCCGAAGGCTGGCTGTTCCACAAAATGAGGCTGGGCCACTTTCTCATTCAGGACTTTCTAGTCTGTCTGAGCCAAGTGTCCTCTGCTGGTCTGTCCCACCCCAGCTTTTGGGTTTGATCCCCTTTCAGTTTTCACCTCTTTTCTTTCTTTCTTTCTTTCTTTCTTTCTTTCCTCTCTCTCTCTCTCTCTCCACTTCTCTGCTGTAAAAAGGAAGAAAATTTTGCAACAGCATAGATGAAAAACATTAATATAGGTGAAATAAGTCAGTCAGAGAAAGACAAATTCCATATGATTTCACTTGTATGTGGAATTTAATGAACACGCTGAACTACCAAGCAAAATAGAGACAGACTCACAGACAGAGAGCAGGCAGACAGCCTGGACTGGAGGGGGGAGGGCTGCTGGGGGGTAGAAGTATTGAGCAAAAGTGAAAAAAAAAAAAAACACAGAGGGAGGTGATTGTGGAATGAGAGGACAGTAGTTGGAAGTGGAGGAGGACATAGAAGGAATAAATTGTGATGAAAATTTTTTAAATTTAAAAAGCCAATAAAATAAATCAATAAAACCATATCCTTGGGTGAGGATTGAAAAAAAGGAATAAACAAAGAGGGACAGCTTTCTGGCTTGAGCTTGGCTCCGGGCAGGGACTCCCAGCCCCGGTGCACGGCGGAAGAAACAGGCTCGAGTGGAGAGGAAGGGAGAGAGATAGAAAGTCAGAAACATTGATGAGAGACATCAGTCGGCTGCCTCTTGCACACTCCCGCAGCCAAGATACATGCCCTTGACTGGAATCGAACCTGGGACCTTTCAGTCTGCAGGCCGACGCTCTATCCACTGAGCCAAACCATTTTTGGCTAATCCAGTATCTATTGAGCACCTGCTGGGTTTTTGACACCGTTTGCGGCACTGAAGACCTAACAGTGAAAAAAACGGAAGTAGGTTTCTGTTTCCTTCCTGCCCTTGTGTGGTTGACAGTCTAAGAAGTGAATGACAGTGAACGTGAAACAAATCAAGGTGATTTCAGGTGATGTTACGTGCTGAGAAGACAGAAGTTGTAGAGATAAGGGAGAGTAAGGGACGTGCTTCAGAAAAAGAGGCCCAGGAAGTGCTCTGGGAAGAAGTACTTTTTATGTGGAGACTTGAAAGAAGTAAAAGCAAGCCATTGGATTATCTGCCAAGAGCATGTAGGCCAGAGGGAAGGGCCTGTGCAAAGGCCCTGAGGCAGATAGTGACTGGCTGGTTCTCAGGAACAGCAAAGAGGCTGGTGTGGCAAAAAGCAGAGTGAGGAAAAGGGGCTAATGCGTGAAGGGCCTTTTTGGTCATCAAGGAGTGTGACTTTTGCCCCAAATGAATCTGGGAGACTTTTCAGCAGAGGGAGGCAAGATGGGCTTCTGCTGGTGCCCGCAAGGAGAAAGCCCCGAAGCCTGGGAGAGTGAGTGGTTCAGGTGGCCTCTACGGTGATCTGGACCACGTGGTAGCTGTTGTGATGGAGAAGAGGCGCAACTGTAGGGGCCAAGATGATCTTCCAACAAAGGAGCAGTTGGGCCAATAGGTGTGGCTGTGGCCAAGGACCCTGCTGGCCACCCTTCTCTCTCCCTGAAGACCCAGGATGGGCCATGAAGGTTCTCCTCCTCACTGGGCTGGGAGCCCTATTCTTCGCCTATGATTGGGCTGACAGTTTTGACCCAGGTGAGTGCCTGAAGTGGGCCTGGGAGGAATCCGGCCAGCCGTTCTGTACACACTCTAGGCTGACCACCCCTGCTCGCTGCCAGCTGGCCTCCAGGGAACCCGTGTGCTGCTGACAGGAGCCAGTGCTGGCGGGGAGGAACTGGCATATCACCATGCCCGCCTGGGCTCCCACCGGGTGCTCACTGCCCACACAGAGGCTTTCCTGCAGAAGGTGAGACACGCGTTTCCAGTGTAATGGTGGGGGTTCGAGTGGGGTGGAAAACGGGGTCTGGGTTTGAATCTGCAAAGATCCCAGGTTTCCCATGTGACCTTGAGCGAGTTGCTTAACCTCTGTGAGCCTTAATTTCCTTATTTGCAAAACGGAAAACAAAGTACCTCCTTGTGGGCCGTGGTATTGGATGGATGGAGTAAGACAGTGAGTGTAAAGCAGGAGTGTCCCTCAATAAAGGGCCAAAGGCTGTGATGATAGGGTTCCCAAACGGAAAAACAAAAACAAAAACAAAACAAACAAAAAAAAAACAAAAAAAAACAAAACAAACAAACAAACAAAAAAAAAACAAAGAGGGACAGAGCTTTGCCCACTGAGGTATACTATCTACTTCGGGAGGCAGGGCATAAACATCTGACAAATCAGTAAGTCTGTACGTGCCGGAGATCCACACTAGCTGCTGCAGGGCTGCAGGAATCTGCCGAATGGTGTGAGGGAAAGCTATGCCACATTAGGGTTAGGGGTTTTGAGACAAGGGAAATGATAATAGGTGATGTTATTGAATGTTCACTATGTGCCAAGCACTTCTCTAGTGATTCGGATATTAACTTATTCACATAGGATTCTGTGAGTAGGTCATATTGTCCTCGGGTTGCAGATGAGGAAACTGAGTCTTAAGCTGTGTGGAGCCCTGTCACTGGGAATGCAGAAAAGCTGAGGTGTGAGCATGGCTGTGTGCTGGGCAGCTCTACCGCCTGCTCTTGGTCTTGTCTCACTCCTCTGTAACATCCTCATCTTCCTGCTCTAAGAGGAAGATTGGGTTGGTTGTTGCGGGGTGGGGAGGGAAGTGAATGTATAAAAGTTTGTAATTGGAAGGCATGAAGAGCCCAGGGCTTCCATGTGGGAGCTAGAACTCTGACTCATCAAATTGGTGGACTCTGATTAGGCCACATTAACTAGTATAGCTCTTCTCAGCCCAGCAGTGAGCTGGCAACCGGGGGATCCATCTCATTTAGGAAGTCTGGGCTGGGGCCCTTAGGCCCTGCATTATCAGAATTCTCAGCGTGATGTGGGGCCAGGGCCATGGGCAATAATAGTATCACTTTACTTTCCATTTGTGCTTGTTCGTAACTCAAGCCCGGGGGTGGTGTGGGATAACTGAGTACAGGACTTCAGTAGGCATGCATCGACTTCACAGATCTTCAATGAGCACCTACCATGGCCGTCTCTGTACCAGGAATGGGTCTCTGGCCTGAATATCATCTACTAGTGCCCCCAATTCCATCTTAAACCACCTCAGAACTCCTCACATGTGTGACGCTGTAATTCCGTGGAAGCAAGGGGAGGGCTCGGTAGACATGTCCCTGTGAATAGTGGTTGCTTTGCTTTGCTCTGTGAGACTTGGGGGAGGGGGGAGTGGTGCTGGAAACCACTCTTAGTAGCTCATGGAAAATGACTGCTACATTTCTGGGAAGTTTGAGATTAAACACAAACGTTATTAATAAAAATATATAAACTCATAACTTAAAGAATTATATTTAGAAATAGTAAAAATGATTTATTTCCTAATTATTTTACTATTATTTCTTCTCTTAAGATTATGCATGCTTATTCTATCTATATGGTGGGAATAACATATAATATTGTGCTACTGCACATCCTCCCAATTCCATGTCCAGGAATGTTGCATAAGTAGCTTGAAATTCACTATGGTGGTTGTGTTTACACCACATAAGTTGGCACACATCATAAATCAGGGCTTTGATTGTTTTCCTGGATCCAGTTGTGAAACATTTGCTGGGGAAATTTTATTTTATTTTATTTTTAATTATTTTTTTCTTTATTGTTCAGTTTATTAATTACATTGTTTCTCCTTTTTTATCCCCCTATATCTCCCCTCCACCCTGTACCTATCCCACCCTCCACCCTCAGCTCCCCTCCCCAATGTCCTCTCCCATTGTTGCAAGATTTTTGTCCAAGCTCTTGCTGTACTTCCCACAACCCTTTTCTCCCTAAGAATTGTCATTCCCTCTCTATGTCCCTGTTTCTGTTATATTGACCAGTTTATCTTGTTCATCAGCCTATCAATTCACTTGATTTTTATGTTCATTTGTTGATAGATGTGTATTTGTTGTTCATAATTTATATTTTTACCTTTTTCTTCTTCCTCTTCTTAAAGAATATCTTTCAGCATTTCATATAATACTGGTTTGGTGGTGATGAACTCCTTTAGCTTTTTCTTATCTGTGAAGCACTTTATCTGATCCTCAATTCTGAATGATGGCTTTGCTAGATAGAGTAATCTTGGTTGTAGATTCTTGCTCTTCATTATTTTGAATGTTTCTTGCCACTCACATCTGGCCTGCATCGTTTCTGTTGAGAAATCCGCTGACAATCGTATGGGTGCTCCCCTGTAGGTAACCAACTGTTTTTCTCTTGCTGCTTTTAATATTCTCTCTTTATCTTTTGCTCTTGGCATTTTAATTATGATATGTCTTGGTGTGGTCCTCTTTAGATTCCTATATTTTGGGGTTCTGTGTACTTCTTGGGCTTTTAAGTCAGTTTCTTTCACCAGGTGTGGGAAGTTTTCAGTCACTATTTCTTCAAGTAGGTTTTCATTAACTTGCTCTCTCTCTTTTTCTGGGACCCCAATAATTTGGATGTTGGCATGCTTGAGGTTGTCCCAGAGGCCCCTTACGCTATCTTCAATTATCTGGATTCTTTTTGTTTCTTGTTTTTCCAGCCGAGTGGGTTTTGCTTCTTTGTATTTCAAATCTTTGACTTGGTTCTTGTGGCTGTCTGGACTGCCTTTAGGACTTTGTGTAATATTTTTTATTTCAGTCTGTGTAAGCTTGATTTCTAGTTGGTCCTTTTTTTTTTATCCATGAGGGTCTGGTTCGTATCCTCAGAGGCCTTGTTCATTTCCTTGAGGGTCTCATTCATTTCCTTGTAATTCTCATTCATTTCCTTGTAATACTCATTCATTTCCTGGTTGGTCTTGTTTATTTCCTGGTAATTCTCATTAAGTTGATCGGCCTTTTTGTAGGAGCCTCTTGAAAAGCCTTATAACCGTGGTTTTGAACTCTATGTCTTGTCGTCTATTCTCCTCCATTTCTTTCACACCTGCTTTCTTTCCATGTCTCTGCATGGTGGCTGCTTTATGTGGTGGATATCCTCAAAGGGACAGTGGCTCAGCCTCCCCAGTTACCTGAGGTGGGTGCTCTTACTGCAATCCTTTATGGGTTGTATTCAGTATTTTTGAATTTAAACCCAGCTTGTTGTTAGCCCTAGGAGGGTTTGACCTCCAGGCCAATTGGCTGTGAAGTGAGACTGTGCTCAGGTTGGATGGGCGGAGTCTCTGAGCTGTGCAGGCAGCGTCAGCGTCAGCTACATCCTATGCGGTGCTCGCGCTCTCGGGTATCTGTTGGATGGGGATGGCTGCAGACACCTCAAAGTGAAAGCCGCTAGTCTCTTCCCCTTGCCAGACCACTCCGCCTTTCTCCAAATGTGCCTGCACACCAAAAGTCTAGCCCAGGATTGTAAAATAAATGGTTTCGGGAACCAGGAGACAAGTTTCCAGGTGGCAAGTCGCGGGTTTGCGTGACCCTTTCGCGGAAATTTGCAGTTCAGGAGCCTCTGCCGCGCCCCGCTTCCAGGGTGCGTCCCCAGGACCTCGGCGGACCTCGCCTGGCGCTGGGGGATCCAGGCAGTGGGACGGATCTCGCCTGGCGCTGGGGGATCCAGGCAGTGGGACGGACCTCGCCTGGCGCCAGGGGATCCAGACAGTGGGACGGGGGGTGTTGCTCCAGCCCCAGCCTGCGCGCGCGACCAGGACGGCTCCTAACCTGTTTCCGTCTGAAAGGCTGCGCTCCCGCTGCTCCTGAGTCTCAGTGTCCCACCTCCACTCCAGTTAGTGGAGTTTTCATTCAGCCAGCTTTCTGGCGATTCTGGGTGCTGTCTGTTCTGCTGTTATGTTGTAGTTCCTAAATCGTTGTGCGGGGCAGAACAATAGGTGTTCACCTATGCCGCGATCTAGGTGTTCCTTGGGGAAATTTTAATTAATCTCAGTTATACGGCGCAACTCTCTTTCCCTCTGATTAAGCATGTGAAGCAATTCTGGCCAATGAGACATAAAAGTTGCTTTTTGAGGGAATGCTTTGGAAATGTTTTCTTGTTTAAAATAAATGAGACGCAGGGTAGAAATGGGTTCTTTCTGTTTCTGGCTATGCAATGTCCGAATGTGGCGTACCTAGACTTTCAGTAGTTATCTTCTAACAGTGCCAACAGGATTAACAGGTACTGTTATTTATTTCTTCATTTGGACCTTATCTTCAGAGAAAACAATGAACTGTATTTTTGATATTTTCTCTTCTAGAGGGGACCCTGATAGATGCGACATCTGGGGAAATACTCCTCTACATTATGCAGCCTCCAATGGTCATGCCCACTGTGTCTCGTTCCTGATCAACTTTGGTGCCAACATCTTTGCCTTGGACAATGACTTTCAATCTCCACTGGATGCTGCTGCCAGCAGAGAGCAGAATGAATGTGTTGCTCTCCTGGACAAGGCAGCCACTGCTCAGAACATCATGAGCCCCAAGAAGGTCACCAGGCTGAAGGAGCAGGCTCAGAAGAATGCCAGGAGGCAGATCAAAGAGTGCGAGAGGCTCCAGCAGAAGCACCAGAACAAGATGGCCCGTACCTACACAAAGGAGGAAGTTGGGACTCTCTCTTCTTCCAAGAGCACTCTCTCTAGGTCTTCCCTTTCAAATGCTTCTGCATTCAGCACATTTGGGTCACTGTCTAAGGGCATTAAAGGCACCTTCAAGATACAGTTCAAGAAGAATAAAGATACAGCAGGTCAGGGAGGGAAGGGGTGCCTAAATGGGCAGAGGAATGTGATGGAAGTGTTCAGCGAGGAGGAAGAAGACACATTCTCAGGGGAGTCCAGAGAGAAGCCCTCAGCAAAGGATAGCTGTGAGCAACACGAATCCATTCTCAGCCGCCCGGGTCTAGGGAATATTGTTTTTAAAAGGAACAGAACAGTGAGTCCTGAAGACATGTCAGATGACAAGAGAGAGTTGGGGTTTAAAGTGTCCAGCGAATTGTTTCAGCAACAAGGAGCAGCACAGCCTGAGGAAGCAGAGGCTGGTGAAGAGGGAGATGAAAACAGCTTGGAAGATGCCTTGCCTTGGGATGAGGATGTGGTGGAGTGGGAGGAAGATGTGGTGGATGCTACACCCCTGGAAGTGTTCTTGCAGTCCCACCACCTGGAACAGTTCCTTCCATTTTTCATGAGAGAGCAGATTGATCTAGAAGCTCTGTTGCTCTGCTCTGATGAGGACCTTCAGAGCATACAAATGCAGCTGGGTCCCAGGAAGAAAGTTTTGAATGCTATAAACAGAAGGAAGCAAGTGCTCCAGCAGCCTGGCCCACTGGTCGACACCAGCCTGTGATGGTGTGCTAGACCAGCAGGGGGAACCTGCAGCGGGGCAAGGGAGTGCCCACTGGCTGCACCCCAGGCAGCACCTGCTCTCCACTGAACACCACAGCTGGGGATGGTGCTGGAGTTTTGGAGATGCCCACCTGAAAGTTCGAGGACCAAACTGTACTCTGAGAAAGTCTCTATACCTATACAAATAACCCACCAGGGAGAAACTCAAGGAGACCTGGAAATAAAAAATGACATTTCTCTTCAGTTTTATTTTAATATTTATGAATATGGAAAGGGTTAAATGGATGGCAGAGAAAAAGATTTTACTTTTCCAACTCTAGATTTAAGATTACAACTCTCATCACACTTCTTTTTACTTTCTGATTCTCACGGTCTGGGAATTCTAACTCCAGTCCTGTCCTTAGCTCTAAACTTTATTGGTGGAGATCAAAGGTCCTTCACTGGTGTGAGATTTGAAACCCAACTGAAATGTGTCTAAACCTTTAACACAGTGGTTCCCAACATGGGGTACACGCCCCACAGGGGGCGCAATTTGATTTGTAAGGGGGGCAATTCAAGAATGAGTTATTAACCATAATTTTCTTGCACTTCTTATGCTTCTAGGGGCCTCATATGCAGTATATAAATATATATTATGACATATTTATGCATTTCAGTTCTCTATTACATGTTTTGAAGCTGTATTTGCTATTTTTTCATATCACATATTATTTTTAAAACAATTTCTTAGTGATTTCTTCCTCAGAACTTCAAATTCCTTTTGCTCTTTTTTCTCTTTCATGGATGCCATGTTCTTTAGAAACTTGTTTAGACCAAGTTAATGGCCTTTTTAGGCTTCCTCCACATAAAGAGCAATTCACTTTTTGAATAATAAGAATTTTATGTCATGGGGTTGGAGGGGAAGCATCAGGATTTTAGAGATGCTTAGGTGGACCATGGCCAAAAAATGGGTGGGAACTACTGTTCTAACAGATGTCTACATGCTTGCAAGTAAAGAAAGTGGGTCTACAATATTTTTGTCTGAGTACCCAGACAGGGTGTCAGGTAGGGAGTGAAGAGAAAACTAGACTATAGGGTACCTGCTATGGACTGAACTGTGTTTCCCCCAAATTCATATACTAATGCCCTACTCCACAATGTGACTGGATTTGGAGATATGACCTTTTTTGAAGAGGTGATTAAAGTTAAATGGTGTCATAGAATGGGGCCCTAGTCCCATATCACTGGTGCCCTTAAAAGGAGAAGAGACGCCGGGTGTGCACACGCACAGGGAAGAGGCCTCATGAGGGCACAGCAAGAGGATGGCCATCTGTGACCCAGAGTGAGAGGCCGCAGGAGGAGCCAGGCTGCTGACGCCTGGGTCTTGGATTCTCAGCCTCCAGAGCTGTAGGAAACTCAAGTTCTGGGTCTGAGCCGCCCCACCTGTGGTATTTTGTTATGACAGCCTGAGCAAGAGGGTGGCAAGAGGGGAAAGAAATGTACAGGGGACAAAAGCTGGCATGTCTGATGGTTTTTCTAAGAGTGCTTACTCTCTGAAACTTAAAAGGGAAAAATATCTAAATTCTTTGTAAGGAAAATTTGATTATAAAAGTAAACTTTACATTTTCTTGCTCACTACGTGCCTCTTTCATTTCCTGTTGTCCATCCCCGTTGGTGCATATCTGAGTCCATGCAGCTTCTGCAATGTAAGTGGGCAACACCGCTCTGACAGTTTTTGAGTGGCAAGCTCAAATTCAAACCCAAACCTTACTGAATAGTTAAACTTCACCAATTTTTTATAGCCAGGCTTACATCAAATAACATTTACCATCAATTATATGCCTAAAGTAGAAACAGTGATTTCTTCAGCATGCTTCCTGGCTCACACACTAATTTGGTCTGGGTATTTGGAGAGGCACCACTGAGGACGAAAGCATAAGGAGGGTCTGATGGACAATTGGATGGATTCAGAGAGGTGTCAGTCTTTGAATAGATAACAATATACAAAGAGCTGATTATGTTTACAAATACTGCATTTTGTTGGTCTGGAATAAACTGAAGTTGTATTTGCTTTCCATAATGTGCGCCAAAGCAATGGTCGCCTGGAAGGCACTTGTGCCTGAGCCCGCCGCTGTTAGGACTATTGCAGGTGCGGGACCCTCTCTCCAGGTGTCCCGGGGTCTGCCTGAGACTTGTTGCTGGGCTGTAACAGAGACCACTTGCTGCTGGGCTATAGCAGAGGCCACCCAGATGCTAACAGAAAGGGTGCTTTCCAGTGGTGCATTGCGCACACCCCTCAGAGTTAAACATAATGAAATCTGCTGACGTCTAGCAAATGGGTGGCGGCATGAGCTGGGAACCCGGTTGCCACCTGCAGGATGAAGGCAGAGGGTGGAACACCCTGGTGCTTGAGAAAGGCAGGCGGTGGAAATGCTTCTGGAACTCAGCCTGTATGATTTCATTCTGACTGTTTCACCGAGGTGATCCTTTCTAGTTGGGATTGTCTGTGCTGCCCTGCTGGAGGGAGGGGTAGCAATTGGCTCAGCAAATATGAGGAGAGGGGACATGTGTTTGCCCAGAACTGAACGCTCTCACTGTGATTATCCCTCGGTCTCTGTGTGGATCCTGGGTGAAGATAGGAGGGTATGGCTCTGAAGGACACATGGATTTCAATACCTCGTATAAAAATCGCATCCAAGAGCTGGGCTAGAAAGGGGGCAGTGTGTTACCACAGGGAATAACTGAGCCGCAGTGAGGCCACGAGGGCCATTAGAAGTAGGTGTTTGAACAGCTGTATTTTACTTTAATCACAGCGGCCCAGTTGGTTGAGACCGTTCTCTGAACTAAAGGCTAAGTGCTATGTCTGTGATGATCACATGATAGCCCGCTGGCACTGGCTCAACATGTATGAACAGAAGAGTCAGAGTAGCATGGGGCCTACATGTCAGGGAGCAAATGAAGAGAAGTAAAGGGCTCCTTCCTCCCTGTCAGAGAGGCCAGGCCCGCCCCAACCTGCGAGCTGTGCAGGGCACTCGTCTCAGCCACGGTGCCAGGCTCCGGACTGGGCACGTGACCCCGATGGGCCAGCGTGCCCCAGTTCTGGGACTCTAACTGCTGAGAAGGAGCCCCTGTCTCTGCTGGGGCTGCTTGGAGGGACCAACTGAGGCAGGTGCTGCTGGCCACTGCCCGGACCCCGGGGAAACCTGCTGATGGCAAGCCATCCCTGCAGGAGCCCGAGCGGAGGGGAGGCAGCCAGCCGGGGTCTTGCTGGCACCTGGAGCCCAAGGTCAGCTATGGCCGACCATTGCCTGTGTCCTTCTTACGACACCATCGACAAACGCCATTTCATCCCCCGGACGCACTCAGCTTACGGCGATTGGAGTTGTGGTCTCCACCACTGGCCACCAAAGGAGTCCTGACCGGCACAGAAGCTACACTGTTCCCTGAGCCTTCAGTTGTAAGAAGCAAAAGACAAAAGGCTCCAGGATGTCTGGTTCCACTTACATGAAATACCCAGAAGGGCGAATCCTTAAGGCGAGAAAGCAGGTTAGTGGTTGCCGGGTGGGGAAGGAGTCGGGTTTCTCCCGGGGGTGATGAAAATGCCCCAGAATTACAAGGTGGTGACGGCTGACCACTCTGTGACCACGGTTTTATATTAGAAACCACTGACTTGTACATTTTAACTTTGTGGTGTACAGATTGTACCTCAATTTAAGAAATAGAAAATATCAATTACCGTCACTGGCACGCCCCCAGCCAGTGAGTGGGAGCACTCACTCCCCTCGCTTTCCTTGCCACAAGGGACAGAAGTTACCAAGCAAAAACTGCAGAAAAGGAAACCGCTTTATTTCCAGGAGATACAAGAGCCGTGGGGCGCCTGGGAAAGGGGTGCTGCTGACACCTGCATCACAGGGCCCGCCCCCGGCTCCCTCAGCTGCAAACACCAGGAGGACACATCAGTTAAGAGAAAACAGAGCAGATGAGCACAGCTCGATGGCCCACGGCACGGGCTCCCGTTTGACCTGGAGCTCACAGGACAGCCGGAGGCGAGGCCCGGGAGCGCAGCGCCCGCCTCAGCGGCCGCGCTGGGCACTATTTACCAGAAGACCAGGAATCGTACACTAATTTGGCCACAACCGCGTCCTCCACCGCCATTCCTGGAAGGGACAGAAATTGGGGTCACTTTTTGTCAGAACAGCTTTTCCCGAAGCAGCCCCGTCCGTGGTGCTGAGGGCCCTCAGGCATCAAAGACCATGCCCAGGAAGCTCGGCCTCAGAGGGCCTGTGGAGGGCAGGCCCCGCCAGGGAGTATGATGGTCAGCAAGAAATGCCCCCAAACAGCTTCCAGCGTCATCCCAGGTTTAGTTCGGGGTTGGGAGCGTTCAGTGCAGGCCCCATGGTAACTTCTGAGGCCTGGGCTGTAGGCTCGGCAGTCCTGAGTGGGAAGAAGCGTCCACACAGGTGAGCTGGCTATGTGCCAGCCAGACTTCCCTTATGGACATGGAAGTAGAAACTTCATATAGTGCTCATGTCCCGAAATCTCATTCACACCCCCGACCAAACATTTGAAAATGTAAAAACCATCCCTAGCTTTCAGGTTGTACAAAAATAGGCGGTTTGGTCAGGCTCTGTCCACAGGCTTCAGTGCGCTGGCTTCTGTTCTAGCCAAACGCCAGCTCCTCCAGCAACCCACTCTGGCGTGTGGCTTTGCATACATGCCTTCACCTCGAATGAGTATCTGTTCTTCAAGGGGAGGGATGGTTTTTAGTAACTTGTAGCCCAGTACAGAGCCTGACACATTGCGGGTCTGTAATATGCGCCTGCCGTGCGTCCATTTCCTTTCTGAAGTCTGGTGGGTGGAGAGCTGGCCTGTGAGCAGACTGAGCCGGACCCTGCTGGGCCCGCCTGCAGCCCGGCTGGGCCTCGCGGAGGCTGTACCCCAACCAGCAGGAAAAGCAGTCTCGGGTTGGGTCTCCCTGCCATGTCCCTTAAGCTCTCCATCTTTAAACCGTTTTCTCTCACCCCCACCTCTGCAGTTTCAATGACATCTGTGTCTAGATGAAACTGCTGATGCATGCCATGTGCAAACCACCCCACACCGCACTTCACACTCACCAAATGCCAGGCACCTGTGTGGAGAGGTGAGGCCCAAGGAGTAGCAGAGGAACCCACCCCAGGGCTGCCTGACTCAAGTCCATGGGCAGAAGCATGTCACTAAGACATGTAAATAACACCCAAATGGCGAAGTCACAACTAGGCTGACTTCGGGCCTGGTCACTCCTTCCTCCTCCCCCCGATGGTTACATGTGTGCCCGGTGCAATGGCGTTACCCAGAGACTTGAACACCGTGGTCTTCTCACAGAGGGCTGGCTTCATTCCCGCCACCACCTCTCCCAGCTCAGCAAAGATCTTCGCCTGAGAAGTGAGCACACGGCTGGCCATGCAGCACCCGCCTGCCCAGCAGGCTGCACAGCGGGCGGCAGGGAGGGGAGCAGGCAGGGGGATAAGAGATAACCCTGATAAACAGACCGTCTGTAACCTGGGTGCAGTCAGAGGATGCTTCCCCCTAGAACCGGCTCAGACCCTCTGCCGGGTGGCACGGTGACTGCCGCAGCGGGGTGAGTGGGACACCGGGCAGCAGGAAACGGCAAGTTCCTCCCGCAGCACTCACTCTGCGGCCGCCCTGGCTTACATCCCTGATGACTGGCTGGGCCTCACGAAGGCAGCCCACCATCGCCATATTTTGTTGGCAACATTGGAGGTTTCTAGGCTCAACAGGCCCCATTCCCTAGGCTCCTGGTAAAGCCCGCAGCCTTTCTCTCCAGGCACAGGGGCAAAACCAGGCCACCAGCAAAATAGCCACGCCATTCTAAAAGGGGATGAGAAATGAGTGACAGGTGTTTAGGCTGTCACTCCACAATGAAGTGGGGGCGAATGAGGCCTGGAGCAGGCCAGACGGGGCAGCATGTGAAGCCATGGGGAAGCAGCACCAGGAGCAAAGGCTCACCCCTGATAGCAGCACGTCTCCAGACTCCTTGAGGGCTGCCTCCCGGGAGTCCACGTACAGCACAGCTTGCACAAGGAGCTGGTCATCCAGCTCTCTCCAGTCCGGTCTGCAGGCTCCCACGGCTAAGAAATAGCACAAGAAACCCTCAGCCCAGATAGGGGTCAGGGGTCTTAGGGACGCCCCGAGGCCAGGCCCTCCCCGTCAGCACGACTGAATGAATACCCATTAACAAGAACAGAGCCTGCCATGTGTGGCCTTGCATATCCTAATCCCCTCCATTCCCTAAAGACTGTGAGGCAACCAAGCGTTCGTCTATGGGTACCTCCTGCCTGGGAGATGTGTCGCACACATTTAGTTCACTCTGTGTCTGATTTCCATTTAAAAGATGCACTAACTGAGGCTCAAAGAAGCTCAAGTGCTTGCCACGGATACATGCCTCATGCGTGTCCACCTACAGTGCTGAGACAGTGCTGCTCCTTTTATGCCTCTTCCTTTATGGGCATTAAGGACTTCCTTACCGAACCCTGGTGCTTCCTCAGACCCCCAACTGCCTGTTTGGTCTTCGCCATTCCTGCTCTCACCTCCAGCCATTCTCTCCTAACTGTGACCAGGGCCTGGTGCCAGTGTCTGGATGAAGCCAATACTGAGCAAGCTGGCTTCACACCCTCTGCAGCCAGAGCCACATCGCAGACGCCTGTCTGGACACATCGGCTAACGCAGAGCTTAACCAGCTGCCTGCAGGGCCACGCAGACGTCTATGAGTGAAGCGGTCAGAGGGGCTGGGAAAGGTGGAGAACCAACCGCAGCAGAAGCGAGCTCTGGCTGCCGAGGGGCCTGTGAGAATGCAGGCCACCGCTAACCATTCCACTTTCTTTTAAACAGAAGCGGGACATCTATTTGTAGGTGTTATTTCTTGATTTTTAGAACATTCAATGGCCCAAGCAAAACACATCTGCAGGCGGGGCCCAGCCCTGGTTTGTGGTCAGGCCACTTCGAAGGGAGAGGTGAGGCTGCACCAGCATAGGGCAGTGTCACGTGCCTCCAGCTCTCCTGGCCGTCCCTCTCCTTTCCTGTTCTCCCTCACCCAATGTTCAGAGAGAGTGGTGGAAAGCACGCGCATCTTGAAGGCAATCTGTGTGAGTTCTCCAGCACAAAGGTACTGACAAAGCTTGTAAGTAAGCCATCAGATGGTGGGAAACCGCCGGCCTCTCGGGCCACCTCTTCTCATTGCTCTGCTCCCTGGTTCTTCTGAGCAGGACAAGCTCTCAAAGGGTTATGTGAGGCCACTCAGGCAGACGGAGGTGGGCCAGGCAGCAGAGGCAGCTCAGGCTGGCTCTGGCCCTGCTTCAGAGAGG
The DNA here is from genome assembly GCA_027563665.1 of Antrozous pallidus. NCBI lineage: Eukaryota > Metazoa > Chordata > Mammalia > Chiroptera > Vespertilionidae > Antrozous > Antrozous pallidus. The sequence goes on along the minus strand of CM050512.1, from coordinate 119,934,049 downwards.
CCATATTGGGGGAGGGCCAGACCCTGGTTGGTGGGGTGAGGGTGAAAAGGAAAATGGGGAAGGGGGCTTGCAGCCTAGTCCAGTATCTGGTTAAAACTGTAGTCTGACTTCCCCACTCTGACTGACTTGGGCGGAGCTGGGGGGGGGGGGTACCCTCTGTGGCCGCCGCAGGAGGAGAAGATATATCGGTCAGAGCCTCCCCAAGAGTTCAGTTCAGGCTTTCGATCCAGAATTCCCCTGGACTAGCAAATCTGCGAAATAAAGGTTACACTTCCCTCCCTCAGAGTGCTGGCTGGTTGTTCTCCGTACATTCTGCCGCAACATGGGCAGGCTGAGGGAAGTGCAGGGGAGGTGGAGGTTGAGCCTGCCTCTCAGGCAAGCTGGAAAGCACGGGCAATCTGCTGCTGGTGCTTCCTGCTGACCGCTCCTGCAGCTCACTCTCCTCAGTGGGCCTCTCTGAACACATGCACCAACATCTGTCTTGCGGCCAGGAAAATATCAGACATCCTGACTCAAAATCCAGCTGGCCTTTCCTGGGGAGAGGTTCCAAGTGTGAGAAGGATCTGATGTGAGGAGGCTCTGCAATGACTGGCTTTGAAAATGGAGTGTCCATGTGGTAGGGAAGGTGGAGCTTGCTTCCAGGAGCGGAGAGGGTCCTGAGAAATGGACACCAGCACCCTGCAGCAGGAGGAACCTGCCACCCCTGCGCCTGGCAGAGGCCGCCACACTGTCCACAAGACTGCAGCCTGGACAAGCCTGTGGTTCCACCTGTGGTCAGAAGAGGACCCAGCAGAGCCACACTCAGAAGCCATAAGATAACAAGTATGTGCTGTTCTACGCTGGAAAACAATCAAGTCCATCTTGCTGAAGCTCATGTTCATTTCACCAAGAAGTGGTTTCTTTTGATTTCCCAAATCCTTTTAGGAATGGTCTTACTGTCCACAAAGTCAGGCTCGATTCACTTGCCTACCACCGCCTGCCTCCCCATGGACCCACATCCAACACCAGTCCTACAGGCTCAGGCCTTCAATTTGCTTTGCCCCTTCCTCACACGTGACGTGCTTGGTTTCCTTCACAGAACTGGTCTTTAGCTGGAATCATTGAATTCACCTATCTGTTGACTTCTTTGTTGTCTATCTCCCCTCAAGAGAAAGCAGGGACCTTGAGTGTGGTTTACATGACTGGCAGCCTCCACAGCAGTGCCTGCACAGGGCAAGACCCAGTAAGCTTTTGTAGATGAGTGTGTAACCATGACACTTGGCTCCTGCAGGCTCACTTATCGATGTGTGCAGAATCTCAGGTTTTGAGTTCATGCTGTGCTTGTCATTAAAACACGGGCATGGAGAGCATGTTTAAACGCCCTAGTCTTTGCCTGCTCATGCACCAGAATCCAGTCTTCTTACTGAAAACTAATACTGAGTAGCATTTAAGAGCCTCACTTCAAATCCCATCTCTGCCACTAAGGACCTCTGACTTTGAGCAAGTTAGCAACAGGCTTAATTTCTCTGTGCCTTAGTTTACCCATCTGTAAAAAGGAGCAATAATAATAGCTGCTACTTCATGAGGCTGTTGAAAGGATTGAATGACAGGTAGTACACAAAAAGAGTTCAGAACAGCTCCTGCTATTAAGCCTGGGCCATTTTATGTTCAGAGGCCCCAGGAACTCCTATGTTTAATATTTATTTTATTTATGTATTTATTTATTTTTAGAGAGGCAGAGAGGGATAGAGAGAAACATCGATGAGAAAGAAATATCATAGATCAGCTGCCTTTTGCATACCCCCTACTTGAGATCAAGCCCACAACCTGGGTATGTGCCTGACAGGGAATCGAACCAGTGGCCTCCTGGCTCATAGGCTGACACTCACGCCGAGCCACGCCAGCCAGGCAGGAACTCCGACATAAAGAGCTGCACCCACCCAATCACACACCCGAAAGTATCCATACTTCACATTAAATGTCTTTTGTGTTGTAATTAATTCTTTTGTAGTTCTAAATGTTAAAGATAAATGAGTCATTTGGCTTTGTCATTTAAACTTCATTACATGGAAAAAACAGCTGTGACTGGCCAATTGCCATAATGTTATGTGGTGTAGAAATTCTACACCTGGTTTCAGGTTGCAGATTTGCTCCATGTTTTGGAGTGAATACTGTGTTGGGACTCACATGTCTCCACGGGCCACTGGGAGCTTGGCCTGTGGCAGAGCACAGCTGTGCAGCTGCGGCCCTCGGTCCAGCCTCGGGGTCAGTCCACACTGACTACCAGGACATCACACCACTTACCATTGATGTGAGCCCCCGGCTTCACCCATTCGCCAAACAAAATGGGCTCTGTTGCCATGGTGACTGTGATGATCACATCGGCACCTGTCACAGCCTCCTGGACAGATGAACAGACCTGCACCTCTCCCTCCACTGTATCCGCAAACTTCTCGGCGTTTTCTTTAGTGCGGTTCCATATCCGCACCTTTGTGGGGCAGCAAGAGGGACATGGGTGCCATGATTGTTTGCCTATTGATGTTTCAACGAGCCCAGACATCCCAAGGAGCGGTGAACCCATCTGGGGTCAGGCTGTGCTTATGTAAATCACCTCAGAAAGAAGGGACATTTCATCAAGGAGACAACATTGATCTGGGCAGACACCTAGCTAGATATTTGAAAATGACCTTCCTCCAGCCCTTCCTTCCTTCTTAAAAAAGGGGAGTTTTTCTTTTTGTTAAAATTTATTTAATAGAGGTCCATCCACGCACTAGTGGGGTCCCTCAGCCTGGCCTTGCCCTCTTGCAATCTGGGACACCTCAGGAGATGGCAGACTGCCTGTGGGGATCGGGTCGAAATTGGCAGTCCGACATCCCACAAGGGATGTAGTAGTGCACAAAGCAGCAGGAGTCTGGGGAGGAGCCCGAGCCCAGACCAGCACCACCCACCGTCCACTCATCTCAGCCCGCTGCACCTGCTGCCACTGCTCAGTAGCGCTGCCCTAGAGGTGGGAGAGGCTGATGCCACCGTAGCTGCACTCGCCAGCCATAAGCCGGTGTCTGGTGTCTGTCAGTCAGCTGAGCAGCACTCCTGACCACCAGGAGGTAGCCCCTGTGTTAAGTGTCTGCCCCCTGGTGGTCAGTGTGCATCATATTGACTGGTCAACTGGTCGTTCGGTCATCTGGTCGTTTAGGCTTTTATATATATACTAGAGACCCAGTGCACAAAATTTGTGCATGGGGGGGTGAGGGGTGCAGAGGGGGGTGGTGTCCCTCAGCCCAGCTTGCAAAGACGCCAGCATCCTTCACCGCGGCTTCTAGCCAGAGGTTCCTCTCCTCCTTCTGCACAGCCTCTGGGAAGAAGCTTGTCCTGGGGCCTCCTCGGGGCGCTGGCACACGATGCCCTGTCAGGTACTCGGGGGCTTGGGCTTTCAGGTCTGGCTTCCCCGCCGGGCATGGTGCACATTTGCTGGCCGGGGCCCGTTCTCTCCCTCTGTGTGGCAGGAGAGGGTGGGCCGGCCGGGGGCACAGACACTGCTCGTGGCCCTGGCCAGCCTGTTCTCTCAGTGGCCGCAGCCATCTTGGTTGCGGTTTATTTGCTCCTGATTGGCTGGTGTACGTGGCTGGTGGATGTGGCTTGATTGGAGGTATGGTCAGTTTGCATATTACTCTTTTATTATATTACATAGGATAGATCTTTTTGTTGAGAGTATTACAGATGTCCCCCATTTTAGGAGAGACATTCTTCAATTCTGCATAGGATATACAACATCGTTAATGTAATAGCTACTATATAGCCCAATAATTAGCAGAGCAAGTTCTGGACCAAGATAGGCTTAGACTCAACCCTGCTCTTTCACTTACTTCCCTGGAGTTACTCAACCTCATTTAGCCTAAGTCTTCATGTCTGTAAAGTGGGAACGATAAAGGGGCCATAGCAGGTATCGGGTTATCTGTGGCATGGCTTTGCGTGGAAGAACTTGATCTCTGAAGGGCCTGTAGGGAGTTAGAGATTAGAGGGTCTGAGGAGTGAATGGTGCAGCCAATGAAAAGGGCAAGAGTAGTAGCTACAATTAGATCCCTGGCGGTGGGACTGGATAGCTTGCCTACCAGATAGCCATGTCTGGAAAGCGGGCTGGCAGCCTTCACTGAAAATGAAACCTAAACAATCTCTTGTAAGGAAATATAACGTAGAAATAAACCTATGTCTATTTAAGTTTATCAACCAAGGTTCTGTGCACACAAATGCAAACCCAATACAATATGCCCAGTCATAAGAGAATGGCTAACCATACCACCCTGCTTGATAGAAAATTATGCAAATATTATACAAAAATGAAGGAATCCATGAAAGTAGTGATGTTAGAATATTCAATGAAAAAGCGAATATGTAACTTTATATATCTAACTAGAGGCCTGGTGCACGAAATTCGTGCATGCGGGGGTGGGAGATGTCCCTCAGCCCAGCCTGCACCCTTTCCAATTTGGGACCCCTCGAGGGATGTCCAACTGCCAGTTTAGGCCTGATCCCAGTAGGATTGGGTCTAAACGGGCAGTGGGACATCCTTCTCACAATCTGGGACTACTGACTCCAAACTGTTTGCCTGCCTGCCTTCCTGATTGCCCCTAACCACTTCTGCCTGCCAGCCTGATAACCCCCTAACCACTACCCTGCCAGCCTGACTGCTGCCTAACTGCTCCCCTGCCAGGCTGTTTGCCCCCAACTTCCTTCCTCTGCCGGCATGGTCCCTCCTAACTGCCCTCTCCTGCAGGCTTGATTGCCCCCAACTGCCCTCCCTTGCAGGCCTGGTCCCTCCCAACTGCCCTCCCCTGCTGGCCTGATGGCCCACAACTGCCCTCCCTTGCAGGACTTGGAACCTCCCAACAGCCCTCCCCTGCTGGCCATCTTGTGGTGGCCATCTTGTGTCCACATGGGGGCAGGATCTTTGACCACATTGGGGCAGCCCTCTGTATGTTGGAGTGATGGCCAATCTGTGTATTTCTCTTTTATTAGATAGGATAGAGGACTGGTGCATGGGTGGGGGCCAGCTGGTTTGCCCTGAAGAGTGTCCCAGGATCAGAGTGGGTGTTCCTTTGGGGTGAGGGGCAGGCTGGGTGAGGGCCTGTGGAGGTTTGCAGGCTGGCCATGCCCCGCAGTGACCCAAGTGGGGGCCCTGGGATCTGGAATTAACTTATGTCTTTGAACTTTGAAACTCTGTAGCCTGAAGTGGAGCCAAGACTTCTGCTTGCTTCGTGGTGGCAGACATTTCTGTTTGAACCTTTGTAGCCTAGAGTGGAAGCCTAGGCAGGTAACAGCAGGCGGAAACCTTGTCTTCCTCCATTGCCAGGGAAACCCAAGCCTCTGTTCTCTCCAGCTCAGTGGCTGCTGCCATTTATATCTTTTATAATTGAAACTTTGTAGCATTGAGTGGAGGTTTAGGCAGACAACGACAGGCGGAAAGCTTGGCTTCCTCTGTTGTCGGGGAAACCCAAGCCTTCCTCCTGCTCTCAGTGGTGGCAGCCATCTTGGTTGGGGTTTATTTGCATAATCTGCTCCTGATTGGCTGGTGGGCGTGGCTGTGGGCATGGCTTGTGGGTGTAGCAAAGAGACGGTCAAATTGGCATATTGCTTTTATTAGATAGAATATGATTAAAACTTATAAAATGCTGGTGAGGGAAGACTGGAAACTGAACTGTTGCTGTTTTTAAAATAGACATAAGGGCATTTTTCTGTTGTTCTCTTCTTGATAGTCCACATTTCCCAATTATCTTAAAAACATTATACTTTAAATCTGCCTTGGCCCTTTCACATGTGTGCAAAAAATAAAAGCAGAACCTAATGTTTCCAGGAGGAAGTGTGAGCCACAACTGGGGAAAGGTGAGCCCATATCCAGGCTGTAGAAGGGGTGCTATAGGCTCCTGCTCTTTAGGCTTCACTCCCAGTTCCTGAATCCATAACCCCGAAGACTTAAAGACTCCAGGTTCTCCTAAGAGACACGTGTGTGTCAGGTGGGCAGAGGGGACATGCAAAAGGACAAGTGAGGGGATAGACAACAGATATAATATAGCCCTTTAAACTAACTGCTAGGCTGGCTGCACCCTCAGACAAACAAACCCTGTGAGCTGAGACACTTAAGAGGTGATCGGGCCTCCCCGCCTCTTTGCCTGTCCTGGGAATTCTGGAAAAGTCCTTAAAGGATGGTCACGATGGGATCCTCCCTCACTGTCCTGCATGGCCCTGCTGCAGTGATGGAGCAGACCCCGGCCCGCAGCTCCCCCGTCCCCAGTCCTCCCAGGACTTACCTCCTTGTAGGAGAACTGCTCAGTGAAGACCTCATAGTGGCTGTAGGCCTGGACCCCAGCCCCCAGGATGCACAGCACTTCACTGCTGGGTGGCTTCAAAAACTATTTGAGAGAAATGAGAAGGAAAAGCTCATGGAGACACGGCAACCAGTGAGGAACACAGGCAGCTTGAGCCGAGGGGCTCCGCCCACATTCAACCCCCTCAAGAATGCTCTGGCAGTGCCCCGCCCATCCCCGGGAAACCACCATTTAACGCTGTTTTCATGACTTTGGCTTTTTTAGATTAAGCACTGTAGACCTAACACATGGTACAGTGACTATAGACAACAACATTGTATTGTAATAAAAGCCTAATATGCTAAGTGTCTGGTCGTCCAGTTGATCATTCAACCAATCAAAGCGTAATATGCTAATGATATGCTAAGACCACTCAACTGCTTGCTATGATGTGCACTGACCACCAGGGGGCAGATGCTCTGACTGGTAGGTTAGCTTGCTACTTGGGTCTGACCAATCGGGACTGAGCGAGAGGGCTGACACACCCTGGAGCCCTCTCATGGTCCCTCCCCAGCTGGCCAACCTCCCTTGTCCCTTCCTGGCCCTGATTATGCACCGGTGGGCCCCTCAGCCTGGCCTGCACCCTCTCGCAATCTGGGATGCTTAAGGGGATGTTGGAGAGCCAGTTTCAGCTCAATCCCACAGGGATTTAGTTGTCTAGTCTCTTCACTTGTCCTTTTGCATGCCCACCACCCAAATTCGTGCACCGAGGCTCAAATCAGCAAATTTGCTAAAAGACTAGAACTTAATCATTATAACCACTGAAAAGAAAGGATGTATATGTGTTTGTGTGTATATATACATATATATATGTATGTGTGTGTGTGTGTGTGTGTGTGTGTATACACACATGTCAAGTGACCAGAACAATGGAACGATCAGATGACTGGAACAACTGGTTGCTATGACGAGCACTGTGGCAGCCAACCAGCTTGATTGGGGCCTTAATCAGTCCACACCAACCTTCCATGGCCCCTCCCTCCAGGGGCCCTGCCCCTGATTGGACTCCCCACCCCCCGATCAAGGGCAGGGCAGGCAGTCAACCTCCCAACCTCTCCTCCTAGCTGTCCTGGTCCCCTTGAGGGGTCCCAGATTGGAGAGGGTGCAGGCTGGGCTGAGGGACACCCCTCACCTCTGCACAAATTTTGTGCACCAGGCCTCTAGTAATGATGTAACAGGATAGAGGTGATATCTATCGCTCAGTGGCAATCATATTACAATATACTTATAAACTATAAATATATTGCTAAATTAACATGTTGTGCTCCTTACAGTGTTAGGTGACAAATATATTTTTAAAAATCTCTTGGGAAATGAAGGAGGTGTCATTTTGTGACAGTAAGAGAGTACTAGATAAGGAAGGCACCTTCGCTGAGCACCTAATATATGCCAATGCTTTTACCTCACGACCTCATTTAGTCCAGACAATATCCATGTGAGCTAGACCCTCCTATTCCATCTTCCTCTCACAGGGCCCCACAACTACCACATGGCGGTGGAGTGCTAACCCACAGCTTTCCTTCTCCAAAGCCCACATTCCCTCTAAGGCGCTACCCCTTCTTAGGGATGTGAAAAGCCACACCCAGGCCTCAGAGCTCCCAGGTGCTAAGCACTGCCTGTAAATGTGCCCTCTAGACCCGGGTCTTGGTTGTGTTTGCTGAGCCCATCCCTGTTTATCTTTTTCTCAGCCCCTGTCTTCCTTTAAAGCAGAATGTGGTGCCAGCATATGTGGCACGGATGGAGGGTGTGTGTGCGTTTGGGTATGGGGTTCTCATCAACTCATGTCATGCCAGCTCTTCAGTGAGACCTTTCTTACCATGACAGCACTTACTTGTTACTGCAGTGACATTCAGGCCCACGAGGACAGGAGCTGCCTTGTTGGCATAGAATTGGCCCTAGGGCAGGGTTTCCTGACCTCAGGACTACTGACATTTGGGCTAGACCACTCTCTGGCGGGAAGTGGGTGGGCGGGCTGTCCTGTCCATCATAGGGTATTTGGTAGCGTCCTGACCTCTATCCATTTGATGCTGGTAGCACCTCCATCCATGCACCCTCACCTCTGACAATCAAAACTGTCTCCAGATGCTCAGTGCCCTGGGGCAGATGGCATGGCTGTCCTGGTCCAAGAACTACTGGCTTAAAGGAAGGACACCATTTTTTAAAGTAAGATTCTACTCTGTCTTTTCTCTATTTTATTTAGCAAAATATTGGCTCCTGGAGTCTGGTCATTGCTACAGTGTGGATTGCTGAGGTTCTGGAGTTTCACCTGAAGTTCAGGTCTTCTTAACCATTAGTTACCGGCAAAGGCATCTCCAAACCCTTAGCAGATGCTCACTCTCCACAGCTGTAGGAGAAATGCCACTTGAGACACAAGCTATGGTCCACAGAAGCTGCTTTGAAAAGGTTTCAAAATGGCAACACTCACAAGCTAGCGCTCCTATGCATTTGCCCAATCAGGAGCTGGCAATGTTCCTCCACGAAATCAACTGTTTTCAGTTCTCAGCTAATAGCAATCTGTTTCTGGGGGTACGCCTGGGCTTTAGAAATTGTTAGTGTCCCGTAAAAGTGATCCTCATCCTCTGAGATTAAATGTCTAAATCTGATCATCTGTTGCCTTAAAGGTAATGTCATAATTGATAACTTTTTGTAAACAGTATAATGTTTGTAAGATTTATTAAATCATAGCAGGATCCACCACACCTCAGCTTTTCCTGTAATCATGCAGATAATTAAAAACACGTATGTGAACCTCCTGGGTTTCTCACTCACAGTTAGCAAGCCTGTGTTTCCTGTGCATTTGCTAAGGTCTCAGTCGGGCCTCCTGCCTCCCCAGCCCCTCAGCCACGGGCTTCTGACCTCCAGCCGCACCGCTCTCCTTGTAGTTGCCCAGACATGTGTGCCTCTGCCCCCCAGGGCCTTTCCCAGGTTCCATCCTCATCCTGCCCCTCCTTAGGAACTCTTTTTCTCCTTCAAATCTCAGCTCACACACCCCGTACACAGGGAAAGCCTCCCCAGCCCAATTTCACACTCTCATAGCTCGTCCTCCCTTTCGTTCAGTGTGTGTGGCAGGGCTGTAGCTTCACATTCATTGGTGTGGTCTTTGCATTAATGTCTCCCTAAATGGATTTGGAGCTCCTTGAGGGCAGGCACTGTGTCTAGTTTTACTTAACCAGCCAGGCCCCATGCTGAGCACAGGCCTGGAACTGGTAGGCACTCTAATATTTGTTGAATAAACACATGACAAGCATAAAACCTGCCAGTGTTGCCTTGGGAAAGCAACTCAGGTCTGTGCAACGCAAATGCAAAGCAGGTACAGTGTCCACCTGGCCTGAGAACTCTCCTCAGTGAGAGAAGAGGTGGGGAAGAAAACACTGGCCCCTTACAGAGCAATGCCAAACGGACCCTTTGTTCCTCATAGAGTCATCCACCTGCCTCAGAAGAGAGCCTGAGGCTGCAGGCTTGGGGCTTGGGAGCGCAGGTTCCTGCCAATGCGACACACCTGGAACTGGGAGGTGGTCTAGAGCCCTGTGGCTCCCAAGCCTGGTTGACTGTCAGCATAAACCAGAGACTTTTAGGAAGCGAGGTTCTCGGGCGCCCTCAGTGACTTGGTCTAGGGTTTAGGGAACCAGGTAACGAACACCGCTGCACAGCTTGGGCCGGACGAGACCAGCACCCTGGCAGACCCACAGCTACGTGTGTGAGGTGGGGAGCCCGTCTCCGTCCCGTGACCTCAAGGGGGCTAGTGAGACTTGCTCTGCCGTCCTCACTGAGTCCTTAGTGAAGCTGAGACAATGGCAGGGGGTGGCTGTGGGAATGGCCCGTCTGTCACTGTGTTGCTAAGTCAGCGTCGAGCAGTGCCAAGGGAGGCCCTGTGTTACTTCAATTTGAATTGGGTCCGGATAGAATTTCGAAAAACCAGTTCAGCACGGTGTGTACTTAGGTTCCCTTCTTGTACAGTGGCCAGTTAACCCTCGCCTTCTTCCCTCCACGTCACCACATGTGTAACCGGCACACCTGGCCTCTGCCAGCCCAGCTGCTGCCAGAGCCCATTTCTGCCACACTCAGGCCTCTGAACCTGCGTTCCCAGACCTTTTCCACTTAACGCGAGGCACTGCCGACCAGCCAGTCTCCACAGCTGTCTTCCAGGGCTGGCACCTCACCTCTGCAAATGCTGCTTTTGCTGTAGGAAGCCCTGCAGCTGCCCGGAACAGCGCTCCACAAGGCCTTTGCCCAGTTCCTTCCTCTCCCTGCCCCTCACAAGTAACTCCTATTTTCTTTAAATCTCAGCTCAGATACCCCGTACACAGGAAAAGCCTTCCGCAATCCTCCATGTTTTACGCTCTCTTACTCTTCATCCTGTCCCCCTCCTACCCCACTCACTTGCTTCCTTCTTTACCCACATGTCACCTCCTCAGTGAAGTCTTTTCTGAATAATTTAAAATGTAACCCATCCCCAATAATTTTGATTCTGCTTTAGTTTCAAATGCTAATGTACTTCTTGTTGGCAGTGGCAATGTTGTCTTTAAAGCAAATCCTGGCATATTATTAAACTCAAAAGAGGTTTATTATTTGCTAATTATCTGAGCAAATCATACTGTTTGTGTCCGCTTTGTCCGCTGCCATCCCCAACTGTGCAGGTGCAGGCCTCAGTGAGCCCAGCTGACCCGCAGGAGTCAGCCTGCCTCACTCTCTGCTTCCCGCGCAGCACAGCTCTGCCCTCTGACAACCACAGGTTTACCAGAAACGGTGGTGCAGGGGCAAATGCAGTCTTGGGAGTCAAAGGGGTCAAATTTTAAATTCTTTCTCTACTGCCTAGTAGCTCTGTGACCCTGAACAACTCACACACCCTCTGTGAACCACATTCTCTACACCTGGCAAATACAGGCAATCACATCTACTTTGCAAGACTGAGGTGAACATCAGGAATAATGCATGTGGGGTACCTGGAATCTGGCCAGGCTCATTAAGTGGTAGCTAATAAAGTTGTGAATTACTCTGCTCACCTGACACCCCATGTCTGGCATGCAGAGTCCCAGCTATGTTTGTAAGAAAACCAAGGTGAGTCCCCCACTTCTCCCTTAGACACGAAAGCTTGAAGCAGCCGCCCCGCCGCCTCGGCACCAGGCTCACCTTGGTGGCGATGGCAGACACTACCGCTGTCCTCTTCGCAGTTATGACGTTTCCATCCATGACCTTAGAAGAAAGGACAGACAGCGAGCAAGGAGTACCCACCCACCCCATCAGCTGAGAGAGGGCACTCCAAACTCGTGGCCCGAGAATGTGTTATCATGCCCGACAAAGTGAAGGCCCAGTTGTTACACCTGGACCCAACTCTTCCACTTCTGAGAAATGCAACTTTGAACAGACATCTTAACCTCCCTGTGCGAACAAGGACAAGGCGGGTCCGTCCTCGGCGCCACTCTCCTCTGTGTCTGCCCTACATCTCACTGGTCCTCACCAGGCAGCAGCAGTGTTCTTGTTTCATAGACAAGAAAGGAACTGCCCCTGCGCCGCCCGGAACGGGTCTGCAGCCTTCGGGCTGGTCCGGCTTTCCCGAGAAACTACGCGGGCGGGCAGGCGTCAGCCCCACGGGATGAGCTCTATTCTCTTCTCAGAGGAGTAATGAACAGTTAGGTTTCCTGTGAAGTTGGAGATTCAGGAAGAAGCGAAGGACCCAGGGCAGGTTTGGATGGACTGTGCAGAGTGTCTGATGAGGCCTCAGCTGCCTGGCATCACGGGCGCCTACGGGCAGGGCACAGGCCTGCAGGGCACGGGGTGAGAGAGGACCAGCTCTACAGCAGGCATTGCTGGGTCTCTCACTAACCAGCTGTGTGGCCTCAGACACAGGGACTCCTGACCTCAACGGGAACTGGGGGGTGGGAGGGGGCACAGGGGGGAGCAGATGTAACAAGAAACTCCAACAGAGGAAGGGTTGCAGAATTGAATGAGGGAAATTTCTCCTGGCCGGCACCTGATCAGTGCTCAGTAGGTGGCTCTTAGAAAGGTGATGGAGGGTATAGGCCCTGGACTTGCACTGAATGCATCTGAAGTCCCTTACTGCCACCTCAGCCTGGGTAAGCTGGGCCTGCTGTTTTATGACTCAGTTTCCTCATCTGCAAAATAGGGCACCTCGTAGGACGACTTTGAGTGTTACCAGTTAATGCATGTGGAGTGTTTAGAGCAGTGCCTGCACTTACAGGTGCTCGTCAGAGTGTGCTACCTCTTTGCCTACTCTGCCATTAAATGCTAAAACAGCGCGTTGGGTGCCCCTCAGAAAGGCTCCCAGGGGCCACAGGACATCCCTTCTCTCCCACAACACAGTCACAGATGGCACACTCCCGGCTCCGGGCTGCTCGCTGTGCACCCGGACTAACTGGTCTGGCCAGAGCTGGGCGAGCTGACTGCATCCCCTGCCGCAGTCGCAGTGGGGAGCGTCGCGGGGCTGGTAGGTCTCCAGGCGGTCCTGGCGCAGATCCAGGTCACAGACACCCTTCCCGGTCACAGCCGTCATTCAGAGGCCCGAGCCGTCATCCCCAGACCCCGAGACACCCGCCCGCCCGCCCGCCGGCCCGCGGGGCGCTCACCGCCAGGAGGGCGCCGGTGCTGGGCTCCAGCAGCAGCACGGTGGCCTGGTGCGAGGGCCCGGAGACGGCCGAGCGGGGGCCCTCGTAGAAGGTGACCAGCTTCGTGGCCAGGGTGTCCTCCGCAGCGCTATAGGCCGGCATGACCCCCAGGAACCTACGGGGAGGGCAAGGCTTCCATCCCGCCCAGACCCCAACGCTGCCTCCCCCTTCACTCCCCCGGCCCCCCCCCCCACCCCCCCGCGCCCCGGCCGCCTGGCCCCTGGCAGCGCCCACAGCAAGTTCTGGAGCCCAGCTCTGCCGCCTGCTGACCGGGAACCTTGGGCACGGTCCACCCCCCGCAGGAGCGCTGCCTGAGCAAGGCCTCCCTCCAGCGCGCCCGGCGCCGCGGGAGCGCACGGCCCCTCGGCAGCGGTGGTCAAGCAGCCCCAGACAAGCCCGCTCTCCCACTCTGTTCTCCGTCCTCCCTTCTCCTCCTCCCCTGTCCCCCTTCTTCCCCCTCTTTCCTCCTCTTCCCTCCTCCCTCCGGCTCCTTCCTCCCGGCTTTCCAGCCCCGCCGGCCTCGCACTCACCCCTGGTGCCCGGCCACCGGGACCACCGTGCGCACCGGCTGCGCGACGCCCCCTGCGGAGCCGCGGGAGAAGTTGGCCAGGGCCGCCTCCAGGGGCGCGAGGAGGCGACCGCAGGCGCGGAGGTGGCGCTGGACCTCGGCCGCGCTCAGGAACACGGGCGCCGCGCTCATCCTGCCGCCCGTCCCGCTGCCCGGCTGCCCGCCCCACAGCGTCCACTCCCCGCCGCCCTCTGAGCTCCCGCGCGATCTCCGCCCCTGGGCGGGCGCGGCCGGTCCCCACCCCCAGCCGTGCGCCGGGAGCAATGCCCCTCTCTCCGAGGCCGGACTTTGGAGCTTCGGAGGCACCTTTCCGGGTTCACGCTCAGCCCCTGTAATGAGCCAGTTACTGTCCTTCTGGAGCTGGCGCTGTGGCTCTCCTCCCCACACTCCGCTGCGGGCTTTCTCTGCCACCGGCCTGGAGAAGGAGAGGCAGGGAAACGGGGCAATGATGGTGGGGCTCCCCATTTAATTTGTCTCTAGTATGCCCTGACTGGGATGGCCTTTCAGCTATAGGGTGCCAAGAAGACGCTAACCACCTGAGCCACCCAGCCAGGGCTGCTGGGAGGTCCTGGTGAAAGGTGGTAGTTACTAAAAATTCTTTGTGGAGGAACCAAGATGGTGGCATAGGTAAACATCTATCTTGCTGCACCACAAAGCAATTTCAAAACTACAACGTAAGGACAGAACAAACATCATCCAGAACCACCGGAAAGCTGGCTGAGTGAAAATTCCACAAATAAAAGTAAAGGTAGGACACTGTGACTCAGAGGAGCGGTGGAGGGCAGCGTTGAAGATACCTGTGGAGAGAGGTTTGGAGCCGTGTGCACTCGCAAAGGGATATGGCCAGCGGCTGCAAACCTGGCTGGTTTTCTCTAAGGAGGGAGACAAAGGCGTCCCACCGCGAAGTCTGGGGAACCCACACTCATACAGGATGAAACTGGACAGTAGGGAAGCACTCTGAAACTGGGGCGCTGCAAGGGTCTGCAAGCTTGCAGAGAGGGCATGTAAACTTGGGAACAGCAGAGGTGCAAGAGTGCACAGAGAGGACTCGTGTCTTGCTCTCTTGTTCGGGAGACCACCGGAATGCATTGTTTTACACCCTGTGTGAGACTTTGGGTGTGCAGACTCATTTGGGGAGAGGCTGAATTGTCCGGCAGTGGGTAGAGTTCGGCGGCAGCTTTCTCTCAGAGGTGCGTGCAGTCATTACAACCAGGCACAGAGACCTAGGTGCTGCATACGACAGAGCTGATGGAAATTAAGGCTGCCTGCTCAGCCTAGAGACGCCCATCCAATATGAACACAGCTGATCCTCACAGCCAATTGGCCTGGACGTCAAACCCTCCTAGTGCTAACAATAATAATCTAGGCTTAACTTCAACAAGACTGTGCAAACCATAAAGGGCTGCACTAAGACTATCCACCTCAGGTAACTGGGGAGGCTGAGCCACTGTCCCTTAGAGGACATCTACCACACAATGCTAATTGACCAACTCAGGAAAGCAGCCACCATGCAGAGACATGGAAAGAAATCAGATGTGAAAGAAACAGAGAGAAAAAAAAAAGACTGGACAGAATTCAAAACCACGGTTATAAGGTTTTTCAAGAGGTTCCTAGAAAAGGCCGATGAACTTAATGAGACCTACAAAAAATGAACAAGACCTACGAGAATATGAACAAGACCCTAAGGATATGAAAAAGGACCATCTAGAAATTAAGCACACACTGACTGAAATAAATATTATACAAAGACCTAAAAGCAGTCTAGAGGCCCACAAGAACCAAGTTAAAGATTTGAAATACAAAGAAGCAAAATCTACTTAGCCAGAAAAGCAAGAAGCCAAAAGAATCCAAAAAATTGAATATAGTGTAAGGGGCCTCTGGGACAACCTCAAGCATACCAACATCCAAATTATAGGGGTGCCAGAAAAAGAGAGCAAGATAATGAAAACCTATTTGAAGAAATAGTGACTGAAAACTTCTCACACCTGGTGAAAGAAATTGACTTAGGAATCCAAGAGGCACACAGAACCCCAAACTATAGGAATCTAAAGAAGACCACACCAAGACACATCATAATGAAAATTCCAAGAGCAAAAGACAAAGAGAGAATATTAAAAGCAGCAAGAGAAAAACAGTTACCTATAAGGGAGCACCCATATGATTGTCAGCTGATTTCTCAACAGAAACTATGCAGGCCAGACAGGAATGGCAAGAAATATCCAAAGTGATGAGTAGCAAAAATCTACAACCAAGATTACTCTACCCAGCAAAGCTATTATTCAGACTTGAAGGTCAGATAAAGTGCTTCACAAATAAGAAAAAGCTAAAGGAATTCATCATCACCAAACCAGTATTATATGAAATGCTGAAAGATATTCTGTAAGAAGAGGAAGAAAAAGATAAAGATAAAAATTATGAACAACAAATACACATCTATCAACAAATGAATCTAAAAATCAAGTGAATTAAAAATCTGCTGAACAGGATAAACTGGTTAATATAACAGAATCATGGGCATAGAGAGGGAATGGACTGACAATTCTTGGGGAGAAAAGGGGTGTGGGAAGTGCTGCAAGAGACTGGACAAAAATCATGCACCTATGGGAGAGGACAGTGGTGGGGAGGTGAGGGCAGAGGGTGGGATGGGTACCGGGTGGAGGGGAGCTATAGGGTGAGAAAAAGGGGAACAATGTAATTAATAAACTGAACAATAAAGATTAAAATATTTTTAAAAAGAATTTAAAATGTAAAAATTAAAAAAAAATCTTTGTTGTAATTCTCTCCCATCTGGATTCCTTCCCCAACCTGCCTTCTACTCCCATTCCCATGCACAGTTCTGCGGGCTATCCATCGCCTTAAGGCACAATATCCTCTTAGGGTAACTAACTCAGCCAACTTCTCCTCAAAGAGGGGAAGTCCCAGGGCCTCAGTCACATAAAGAGCCAAAATGCACGCGATGACTTAGACTGAGGTCTTTTCTTTAAAAACCTTACACCCGAGAGGAGGAAATACAACAGGAGTGACACAGAAAGCTAACCCAGGATTCAGGATAGTGAGCACTCCCTGCGAAGTCAGTAATGGGAAAGGTAAATGCTTTGGTTAATCACAGAGGAGAGAAATTATTCTGTCCCTGAGTGGTTAGATAAGGGTTATGAAGGAGGGGGAATGAGCCAAGGCTAAATATAAGTTAATGAAAACTTATGACAGCAGGGACGGGCTATTGGCTCTGCGCCAGGGACTGCCCCCATTTGCTGCCACTGCCTCTTTGGGCTGCGCTCTGGGATAGGCAGGTGTTGTCCTGGGCCTCCCTGTCCCTCTGGGTGGGAGTGGTGGAGGACGGCTTTGTCCAGTCACCCAGCAAGCCAGCAGAGGCGCTGGGAGCTTCCCTTGAGGTTCTTCCAGAACTCTGTTCCAAGCCATCCCCTTGCGTTGGCAGAGGGGGAAGCAGAAGGCGTTTCCAGGTGGGAGTAGAGGGAGGGGTGGGGGAATGGGGGAGGCGTCATAGTCTAATCCTTGGCAACATGTCCTGTCAGACAGAGCTGGGCTGGAATGCCAAGCTTCAGTGCCATCTTGGCCGCCCCCTGCTGGCCAGACGCAGGAGGAGACGCTGTGCCATGCACTGCACCCTGCTCCTTCAGCAGTGCCTCTCAGCAGCACTCTGGGACAGCACCCTGGGCTTTGGCCATCCCAGTGGGTGCCTAAAAGTATATCGTTGCTTTAATTTGCATTTCCCTGATGACAGCTGATGTAGAGCAACTTTTAAGCTTATTTGCCTTCTAAACATCTTCTTTGGTGAGATCTGTTCAAGCTTTTGCCCATTTTTAATTGGGTTGCTTGTTTTCTTACCGTCGAGTTTTACGAGTTGTTTGTAACAGTCCTTTATCAGATGTGTTTTACAATTATTTTCTCCTTGTCTATGATTAGTCTTCTCAGTCTCTTAACATTGTCTTTTGCAGAGTAGAGGTTTTAATTTTAATAAAATCTAGTTTATTGGTGTATCTAAAAGGTCATTGCCATGCCCAAGTATATCTAGCGTTTTCTACTAGGATAGCTTCTGGTTTCACAGTCTGCATTTAGCCTGTGATCCACTTTGGTGGAATTTTGTGGAGGGTGTACATTTTTGTCCAGTCCACTATTTTGCATGTGGATGTTGCTGTTCCAGCACTTCTTGTTGAGGAGACCATCTTTGCTCCATTGTATTGTCTTTCTTCTTTGTCCGATGATATCTATGTGGGTTTTGTTCTGTTCCATTTACCTCTTTGTCTAACCTTTCCTGACACAACTCTGTCTTGATTGCCACCGTGTCCAATCTTGCTGCAGGGTGGTGACAATCCTCCACCTTTGTTCTTCTCCTTCAACATTGTTTTGACTATTCTGGCTCTTTTGCCTCCAAATAACTTGCAATGGATTGCATTGAATCTAAAGGTAAAATGGGGAAGAATTGAATCTGCCCATTCTTATCCATGAAATGGAATATTTCTTTATGTTTTTAATTTTGGGAAATTCTCAGTCTTTTTCTCTTCTTTCTTTCTTTCTTTCTTTCTTTCTTTCTTTCTTTCTTTCTCCCTTCCTTCCTTTCTTTCTCTCTTTCTTTCTTTCTTTCTTTCTTTCTTTCTTTCTTTCTTTCTTTCTTTCTTTCTTTCTTTCGTCTTTTCGGTACTCCCATTACACATGGTTATACCTTTTGTTGTTGTGCCATAGTAGTTGAATATTCTGTTTGGTTTTTACTTCAACCTTTGTTCTCTTTGCTTTTTTGGTTTTCAAGGATTCTATATCCTCAAGCTCAGAGATTTCTTTCTCCACTAATAATAAGCCATCTACTAATAAACCCATGAAAGGCATTCTTCATTTCTGTTATAGAATTTTTAAATCTCTACTGTTTTTTATTTTTTCTTTGGGATTTTTAGCTTTCTGCTTACACTGCCTTTCTGTTTTTGTATGTTGCCTACTTTTTCCATTAGAGCCTTAGCATAGTAATCATAGTTTAAATTTCCAGTTTGGTAACACCAGTATTGCTGTCATGTCTGGTACAGATGCTCACTTTGTCTCTTCAGATTGCGTTTCCCCCATTTTGGGGTGCTTTGTGATTTTTTCTGCAGAGATAGGCGTAATGCTCCCAGCTCTAGTCCTCAAAGAACTTTGCTTTGTGTGCATTTATTGCAATGAGGGAGTTTCCAGGCTGCAGGCTGGAAGGAGGAGCTAAGGTGGAACCAGGAAGACTCTATTTTCTTCCTTTGAAAGTTATTAATTTTTTATCTTTATTGTTGAGAGTATTACAGTACTTTTAAAATCCCCAATGATTTCAAAATTCCCTCTACTCCACAAAATCCCCACCCAGGCCTTCACCATACAGTCTGTGTCCATAATTTATGTGTATATGCATACAATTATTTGGTTAATCTCCCCCTACCTCTCAGATTCCCTCTGAGATTCGTCTGTTCCATGCTTCCACGTCTTTGAATCTATTTTGTTCATCAGTTAATTTTGTTAATTAGATTCCACATACGAGTGAGATCATGTGATCCTTGTCTTTCTCTGACTGACTATTTTACTTAGCATGGTACTCTCCAGGTCCCTCCATGCTGTCTCAAAGGGTAAGAGATCTCTTTTTATTACGGCATAGTATTCCATGGTATAAATGTACCACAGCTTTTTATCCACTCATCTACTGATGGACACTTGGGCTGATTCCAGATCATAGCTATTGTAAATTGCACTGCTATCAACATAGGTGTGTATACATTCTTTCTGATTGGTGTTCCGGGTTTCTTAGGATATATTCCTAGAAGTGGGACCACTGGGTCAAATGGCAGCTCCATTTTAATTTTTTTGAAGAAACACCATACTGTTTTCCATAATGGGCGCACCAGTCTGCATTCCCACCATCAGCGTACAAGGGTTCCTTTTTCTCCACATCCTCGCCAGCACTTGTTTGTTGATTTGTTGATGATAGCCATTCTGACAGATGTGAGATGATACCTCATTGTCGTTTTAATTTGCATCTGTTTGATGATCAGTGACTTCGAAGATTTTTTCATATGTCTCTTGGCCATCTGTATGTCCAATTTGAATAAGTGTCAAAAAAAGTGTTTATTTAGATTCTTTGCTCATTTTTTGATTGGATTGTATATCTTCCTTCTGTTAAGTTGTATGAGTTCTTTATATATTTTGTGAAAGTTTTTTAACCTTCAATCCACACTGTCTAACTTGTTTTGTATTGACTGTAAGACCTTTCTGCCATTGGAAGAGAGATAGTAAGTAAATCTTTCCCACTCAGAAGCCATGTAGTGTGATGGGCTGTGGGATGGTCCCATTCAAGTGCAACCAAGGCTCTGAGATAGATTACACTCTGCAAAGAAGAGACATAATCTGTGCTTGCTGACCCCAATGTTCTGGAAAGACGGTGCTGCACAGACACCAGCTGTGGCAGATGGCAGGGCAGAGACAGAGCGAGAGTGCAAAGAAGATAGACAGAAAGATAGCACGCTGGGTGAGCCAGCACACTGCCATTTGTTTTCATTTTGTCTGTTACACGTAATGCAGTCTGGACCTTCTTGTATGTGTCATTTAGTGCACAGGAACATACATTTCCATTGAGACAGGACTTGATGGTGTATTGTATATAATAAAAGGCTAATATGCAAATTGTCCCCTTGGGAGTTTGACCAGGAGATCAGAAGTTTGATCACTTGCTATGACGTGTGCTGACCACCAGGAGGTGGCACGGAACATGGTGGGTGATCAGCAGCGGCGGTGGGGTGCTGAGGGAGCAAGGGAAGGAGGAGGCAGGAGGTGGGGAGGTGGAGAACCTGATCAGTCCTGATCACTAGCCAGGTCTAGGGACCCTACCCGTGCATGAATTTCATGGACCAGGGCCTCTAGTCCTGAATTAAAACTGATGAGTTAGAAACTGATGTGTTCAACATTAGTGAATAATACCAGCTCTAATAAGTGGTTGCATCACTTTATATCCTCTTAACAGGTGACTAGAGTTTCAGTTGTTCCACATTTGTGCCAGTTATTGACAGTGTCAATCCTTTACATTTCAACCATTTTATTCAATAAGCGAGGAATAGAGGGAAATGCCTCAACCTCACAAAGGTCGCCTATACAAAACCCACAGATGACATCATAATTGATGTTGAAAAACTGCATGGTTTTGTCCTAAGATCAGAAACAAGACCAGAATGTTTGCTCCCACCACTTTTATTCAACATTGTACTGGAGACTATAGCCAGATCATTTAGGCAAGAAAAAGAAATAAATGCTATGCAATTGGAAAGAAGTAATAAAACTATCTTATTTGCAGATGACATAATATTGCAGCTAGAAAATCCTAAGGAATTCAGTATAAAACTATTATAACTAATAAACAAGTTCACCAAGAATGGAGGAGGATGCAAGAGCAATATACCATAAATAAGTGTATTTCTGTACACTTGCTATGAGCAATTCATAAATGAAATTTAAAAAATTCCATTTACTATAGCATGAAAAAGACTAAAATACTTAGGAGTACAGTGACAGTTAGTGTAAAATTTATTCTCTGAAAACTGCAAAACATTGTTGAAAAAAGTTCAGGATGTGAGACACATCAATTGATGGTCTCCTACACGTGCCCCTACCAGGGTTGGGGAACCTGCAACCGAGGTATGTATCCTGGACTGGGACTCAAACCTGTGACTCTTTAGTCTGTGGGCCGATGCTCTAACTACTGAGCAAAAGCAGCCAGGGCTTGTCTTTTCTTATGACTGAGTAATATTCCATTGTGTATAGTACCACATCTTTATCCAGTCCTCTATAGGACACATTGGTTGTCTATTTTCTTGGCCACCATGAATAATGCTGCAATGAACACAGGAGTGCATATATCTTTGAAAGTACATGTTATCAGGTATATTCAGAAGAAGGATTGCTGAGTCATACAGTAACTCAATTCTTAATTTTTTGATGAATCAGCATACTGTTTTCCATAGTGGCTATACCAGTCTATACCCCACCAGCAGTAAATGAAGGTTCCCTATTTTCCACAACCTCTCCAACACTTATTATTACTTGTCTTGTTGATAATAGCTGTTCCAACAGGTCTCAGGCGATATCTTACTGTATTTTGATTTGCCTTTCCCTAATTGCCAGTCAGGTTGAACATCTTTTGGCTGTTTGTATGTATTCTTGGGAGAGGTGTCTGCTCAGGTCCTCTGCCCACTTTTTTATTGGGTTATTTGTTTATTTGTTTGGTGTCGGGTTTTAGGAGTTCTTTATATATTTCGGATATTTAAACCTTTGTCGAGCTATTGTTTGCAAATATCATCTCCCATCTGGTTGGCTGCCTCTTTGTTTTGTTGTTGGTTTCTTTTGCTGTGCAGAAGCTTTTTGGTTTATTTATTTATTTCTGCATTTACTTCTCTTAGAGTCAAGTTCATAAAATGTTTTCTACCATAAGTTTGGTATCTATGTTTTCTTCTATGTAATTTATTTTTTCAGATATTATATTTAGGTCTTTGATTCATTCTGAGTTAATTTTTATACATGGGGACAAACCTTAGTCAGTCCAGTTTCATCCTTTTGCATGTGGCTTTCCAATTTTCCATTTATTGAAGAGACTATCTTTACTCCATTGTGTGTTTTGGCTCCTTTGTTGAAAATAATGTCATATACATGTGGTTTTATAGCTGGGCTCTCAGTTGTGTTCCATTGGTCTCTGTGTCTTTTTCTGCCAATACAATGATGTTTTGATTATTATAGTTCTGTATTATAATTTGAGGTCAGGCAATGTGATACCTCCAGCTTCATTCATTTTACTCAGGATTGCTTTGGTTATTCTTGCCCTTTTGTGGTTCTGTACAAGTCTGATGATATTTTTTGTTCTATTTCTTTAAAGAATGACATTGGGATTTTGATGGGATTGAATTAAATCTGTACCTTACTTTGGGTAAATTACCATTTGAACTATTAATTCTTTCAATCCATGAACATGGGATATCTTTCCATTTCACTGTCTTTTTCAATCTCTTTTAATAATAATTTGTAATTTTCAGTATATAGATCTTTCACATTCTTTGCTAAGTTAGTTCTAAGGTATTTTATTCTTTTGGTTGCAATTACAAAATAATTTTTTTCATTTCTTTTTCTGAAGTTTCACTGTTAGTATTCAGGAAGACAGTGAATTTTTGTACATTGATTTTGTCTCCTGCAACTTTTGTTCGTTGTTTGGTGGAGTCTTTAGAATTTTCTATATACAGAATCATATTGTCTGAAAAAAGTTATTTTTACTTCTCCCTTCCCAATTTGAATACTTTTTCTTTCTTTTGCTTCATTGATTTGGCTAGCACTTACAGCACTATCTTGAATAAGAGTGGTAAGGGTAGGCATCCTTGTCTTGTTCCTGATCTTAGAGGAAAAGTGTTCAGTTTTCACCATTGAGTATGATATTACCTGAGGGCTTATCATATACTAGAGGCCAGGTGCACAAAATTCATGCTCTGGGGGAACAGGAGGTATCTTAGTTGGCCTGTGCCCTCTCACAGTCTGGGAGCCCTCAGGGGATGACTGACTGATGGCTTAGGCACACTCCCTGGGGAACAGGCTTAAGCTGTCAGTTGACATACTTAGCGCTGCTACAGAGATGAGAGAGGCTCCTGCCACCACTGCTGTGCTCACCAGCCATGAGCCTGGGTTCTGGCTGAGCAGCACTCCCCTTTTGGAAGTGCACTGACCACCAGGGGGCAGCTCCTGCATTAAGTGTCTGCTCCCTGGTGGTCAGTGCATGTCATAGTGACTGGTCATTCCACCGTCAGGCTGAAATGTACTCCTCTCTGACATCCCCCAAGGGGTCCCAGATTGTGAGAGGGCACGGGCCAGGCTGAGGGACCCCACCAGTGCGTGATCAGGGCCCAGAGAGGGAGGTTGGCCAGCCAGGGAGGGTCTGTGGGAGGGCTTCAGGGTGTGTCTGGCCCATCTTGTTTAGTCCTGATTGGTTGGATCCCAGCAGCAATCTAACCTACTGGTTGAAGCATCTACCCCTTGATGGTCAGTGCACATCATAGCAAGCTGTTGAGCATAATACACCTTGATTGGTTGAAAAGCCAACTGGAAGACCCGACACTCTGCATATTGGGCTTTTATTACATAGAAGCTCAGCATGCAAAATCACTTGGCCTTGCCCACCTGCACTGGTCTTTGGTTGTTATGGCATTAGGGCCACTGGGTTTTTATAATATAGACTAGTGGCCTGGTGCATGAAATTCATGCACAGGGGGATGTCTCTCAGTTCGGCCTGCATCCTCTCCAATCTGAGACCCCTGTGGGATCAGGCCTAAACTGGCAGTTGGACAGCCCCCTCACAATCTGGGATTGCTGGCTCCTAACTGCTCAAATGCTTGCCTGCTTGATCACCCTTAACTACTCTGTCTGCTGGCCTGATTTCCCCCAACTGCACTCCCCTGCCAGCCTGCTCACCCCCAACTGGTCCCCTTCTGCTGGCCATTTCACCCCCAACTGCCCCCCCTGCCAGCCTGATTACCCCCAACTGCCCTCCCCATCTGGCCTGATCACCCACAACTGCCTTCACCTCCTGGCCTGGTCACCCCAACAGCCTCTGCCTCGGCCTTGCCACCAAAGCATTGTACAGAAAAACTCTGGAAGGTTTTATGGTCTAATTAGCATATTACCCTTTTATTAATATAGATAGGATATGACATACTGCCATAACTATAACACATGTACCAGTATTACTCTATGAGAATACATACTTTATGCAATAGGAAGGCATCTAATACATTACATTGTATATGTTACAAGTAGTAGGAAATACTGTATTCATTGCAATAATATACACCCTGTGACTTCCCTTCTTGATTTTGGAATGGTTCCTAGTTCTTTAAATGTTTTCTGGCCCCTAATGGATTTTTTCTTTTTGTCATATACTAGAGGCCAGGTGCACAAAATTCATGCATTGGGGGGGGGGGTGTAGTCCCCAACTGTTTATTGCACATGATTTGAGGTCTTTAATTTCTAACCACCAAAGATTCAAAGGACTATTTTTTCCATGAAGTTTAACGTTAACATCAGTGAATTCATGTAGTCATGTGTTTTTACTGTAAACATCTGAATTATTCACATTGTCACAGATCCTGAACTCATAAACATGGACCATGCACAGGCTGGCAGCAAGCCAGGAAGCAACTCTGCAAGCAAACAGATACTCTGCATAAAGAGAAAAATCATAGCACAACATTTAATGTCCAACCTGAGTCACCTCAGAATGTTATATATATTGACTTCTTAATTCATAGTGTTGGGAATTCAACTGCTTGGTTGGTGATGAGGTTGATCTGGTTTCAGGAGGATTATTCCTGAAATAATTAAGGAAAGGGGGGCTCAATCTTTTCTTGATTGCTTGCTCCTCCCCAGCACTTTCATCTTTCTTCTCATCCTTAGCTTCTTAGACATCTTCTCCTTCACCTTCATCTCTTTTTTCTTCCTTTGCATCCTCAAATTCTTCCTTATTATCTTCTTCCTCGTCCTGTTCTTCATTAGCCACTTCCTTCTCCTTCTCCTCCTCTTCAGATTTTCCTTCAGAGGGGGGTTCATCATTAACTTTCTCAGCTTTTGCAGCCTCAATGGTCTCCTCCACCTCGATCTGCTCCTCCTGGATGTGGCTGGTGTATTAAGAAGGGAAGGAGCAAGTGGACATCAAATAAATCATCTTAGGCAGATTGACCGAAGATCTGGGAACTCTCAAAGTAGCCACTGGCTATGCTTTCCATGCTGGTGAAACTGAGCTGGGTCTCCTCAACTTCCAAGAGTTTCTTATAAGGTGCAATATCAATGTCCAAAGCCACATCGAGGAGGTCCTGGTATTCTTTTAAATATCATGCCATTTCACCCTTTGTAGTTCTCAACTAATTTTCTAATTTGTTGATTGTGTCCTGCATAGCACTAACATTGGAGTTCTGCTTATCCTCCAGCTCTCACAGCTGCTTTCCCAGAGCTTAGTTCATGCCCTGTCATGTTTTGATCTCCAAGGTCATGGCCTTGAGCAGGCAGTGACTTTCAGACACCTCGTCCTTGGTGGTGCTCACTCTGTAGGTGTTCTTGGCAGTGCTCTCGGTCAGCATGGTGAAGTGGCTCTTGTACCATTCTTTGGCACTCTGCATGTTCTTGGCAGCCAGCTTCAAATATATATATATATATATATATTTATCTTTATTGTTCAGTTTATTAATTACATTGTTTCCCCTTTTTTATCCCCCTATATCTCCCCTCCACCCTGTACCTATTCCACCCTCCACCCTTCCCTCCCCCTCCCCACTGTCTTCTCCCATTGTTGCAAGATCTTTGTCCAGTCTCTTGCTGTACTTCCCACAACCCTTTTCTCCCCAAGAATTGTCAGTCCATTCCCTCTCTATGTCCCTGTTTCTGTTATATTCACCAGTTTATCCTGTTCATCAGCCTATCAATTCACTTGATTTTTATGTTCATTTGTTGATAGATGTGTATTTGTTGTTCATAATTTATATTTTTCTTCTTCCTCTTCTTAAACAATACCTTTCAGCATTTCATATAATATTGGTTTGGTGGTGATGAACTCCTTTAGCGTTTTCTTATCTGCGCTAAGATCTTCAATTCTGAATGATAGCTTTGCTGGATAGAGTAATCTTGGTTGTAGATTCTTGCTATTCATTATTTTGAATATTTATTGCCATTCCTGTCTGGCCTGCATCATTTCTGTTGAGAAATCTGCTGCCAATCATATGGGTGCTCCCCTGTAGGTAACCAGCTGTTTTTCTCTTGCTGCTCTTAATATTCTCTCTTTATCTTTTGCTCTTGGCATTTTAATTATGATATGTCTTGGTGTGGTCCTCTTTAGATTCCTATATTTTGGGGTTCTGTGTACTTCTTGGGCTTTTAAGTCAGTTTCTTTCACCAGGTGGGGGAAGTTTTCAGTCACTATTTCTTCAAGTAGGTTTTCATTAACTTGTTCTCTCTCTTTTTCTGGGACCCCAATAATTCGGATGTTGGCATGCTTGAGGTTGTCCCAGAGGCCCCTTACACTATCTTCAATTATCTGAATTCTTTTTGTTTCTTGTTTTTCCAGCCGAGTGGATTTTGCTTCTTTGTATTTCAAATCTTTGACTTGGTTCTTGTGGCCCTCTGGACTGCCTTTAGGACTTTGTGTAATATTTTTTTATTTCAGTCTGTGTATGCTTGATTTCTAGTTGGTCCTTTTTCATATCCGTGAGGATCTCATTCATATCCTCAGAGGTCTTGTTCCTTTCCTTGAGGGTCTCATTCATTTCCTTGTAAGTCTCATTCATTTCCTGGTTGGTCTTGTTTATTTTCTCGTAGTTCTCACTAAGTTCATCGGCCTTTTCTAGGAGCCTCTTGAAAAGCCTTATAACCGTGGTTTTGAACTCTATGTCTAGTCGTCTTTTTCCCTCCATTTCTTTCACAACTGATTTCTTTCCATATCTCTGCATGGTGGCTGCTTTATGTGGTGGATATCCTCTAAGGGTCAGTGGCACAGCCTCCCCAGTTACTTGAGGTGGGTACTCTTACTGCAATCCTTTATGGGTTGTACAGTATTTTTGAATTTAAACCCAGCTTGTTGTTGTTAGCCCTAGGAGGGTTTGGCCTCCAGGCCAATTGGCTGTGAAGGGAGACTGTGTTCAGGTTGGATGGGTGGAGTCTCTGAGCTACGCTGTCAGCCTCAGTGTCAGCTATGTCCTATGTGGCGCTCTCGCGCGCAGGTCTCTGTTGAATGGGGATGGCTGCAGGCACCTCCAAGAGAAAGCTGCTAGTCTCTTCCCCTTGCCAGACAACTCTGCCTCTCCCCAAATGAGTCTGCACACCCAAAGTATTGCACAGGGTTGTAAAACAGGTGGTTTCTGGGACCAGGAGACAAGTTTCCAGGGAGCAAGTCGTGCGTCTGTGCTGTCATACAGTCTACTTGCGCGCAAACTTCTTTTCCCAGCTTCCTGATTTCTCCGCAGACTAGGAGACCTCTGCCGTGCCTGGCTTCCAGGGTGCATCCCCCGGACCTCGGACCTCACCTGGCACTGGGGAATCTGTGCAGTGGGATGTGTCCACATACCCCAGATCTCGGACCTCGCCTGGCGCTGGGGAATCCATGTAGTGGGATGTCTCCGCCCGCCCCGTTGGAGAAATCCAGCCGAGCTTGCTGCTCCAGCCCTACAGCCTACATGTGCAACCCGGACGGCTCCTAACCTGTTTCCATCTTCAAGGCTGTGCTCCTGCCGCTCTTCTGAGTCTCAGTGTCCCACCTTTACTTTTATTTGTGGAGTTTTCACTCAGCCAGCTTTCTGGTGATTCTGGGTGATGTTTGTTTTGTTGTTATGTTGTAGTTTCTGAATTGTTGCGCGGGGCAGAACAATAGGTGTTTGCCTATGCCGCCATCTTGGTTCTCTCTCCGGCAGCCAGCTTCTTGTACTGGGCCCGGATGAGAGGTCAGACTTGGAGAACATGTCCATCTCCACGGAGATCTGAGCATACTGGATCTGCGCCTGCAGCTTGGAGATCTCTTCATGCACCTTCTTCAGAAAGGCAATTTAGTCCATCAGGCTGTTGATGTGCTTTTCAAGCTCAGGGCCAGCGAGAGCTGCCTCATCTGCACCTTTGTGCACCTTCATCAGCTAGCCCTCTGCTTCATTATGGTTCAGCACCTCTTCCTGGTAGCATGCCTACAGGCTGCTCCCAGTCCCTTCCAAGCCCTGGTGCCTGCTAACTGCCCTCTGCTCACCTGGGACTGGGTGCAGTGTGCCAGGGCACAGGCATCCCATTTTCATTAAAGTGTTCAACCCCAGCCTGCTCCACCAGTGTCCACAGGTGGCCTGGGGGCAGACAGTGATCCCGGAGACACTGGCCACACCCATCTACTCAGGTCCACAATGGAAGCCTGGACCCCGAGGGCAGTGCCAGGCACTGCTCACCAGGCCTGCCCAGATACCAATGGTGGCCTGGATCCCACAGGTGGCTTCAGGTGCTCCCACTTGGCCTGCCCAGTACTGATGGCTCCCTGGACCTGTGGTGGAGTCAGGTGCAGCTCGCCAGGCCTATCCAACCACGATGGCGGCTGGGACCTTGTGGGTGGAGTCAGGTGCTCCCTGCTTGACCTGCCTGGTCCCTGATGGTGGCCTGGCACCTGTGGGCGCAGTCAGGTGCTGCCCACTAGGCCAGCCTGACCCTATGGCTGCCTTGACCCCACAGGTGTAGTCAGGCACAGCCAACTAGGTCTGCCCGACCCCAATGGCTGCCTGGACCCTGCAGGCGGTGTCAGGTGCTGCCCACTTGGCCTTCCCGGACACCAATGGCTGCCTGGACCCTGTGGGTGGCATCAGGCACTGCCTGGAAGGCCTGCCTTGATACTGATGGTGGCCTGGACCCTCTACATCCCAACCCTCCCACCTGCCTGGTTACTAATAGGGGTCTTGACCCAACGGGTGGTGTCAGGCACATCCCACCCTGGTCCCTGATGGTGGCTTGGACCCTGCAGGTGGTGTCAGGCACTGTCTGCCTTGCCTGTCTGGTCCTCCATGGTGTACTGGACCCCACAGGCAGTGTCAGACCCTTTCCATCTCTCCTATATATGCAAATTTGCCCTCCATCTTTGTTGGCTTAATTTGCATATCAATCCTGATTGGATGTGTAGATTAGAGGCCTGGTGCATGAAACTTGTGCACTGGGTCGGGGGGGGGGGTTGTCCCTCAGCCAGCCCAACCTGCACCCTCTCCCATCTGGAACCCCTTGGAGGTAGTTGGACATCCCTCTCTCAATCCAGAACTAATGGCTCCCAACCACTTGCCTGCCTGACAGCCTGATAACCCCCAAATCACTTCCTTGCTGGCTCAGTAACTCCCAACTGTCCTCCCCTGCTGGCCCAGTCACCCCCAACTGTCCTCCTCTGCTGGCCCAGTCACCACCAACTACCCTCCCCTGCCAGCTTGGTCACCCCTAACTGCCCTCCCCTGCTGGTCTGGTCACCCCTAACTGCCCTCCCCTGCAGGCCTGGACCCCCCCCCCCCCAACTGTCCTCCCTGCCAGCTTAATTTCCCTCCCCTGCAGTCATGGTCACGCCTAACTGCCCTCCCCTACTGGCCTGGTCGCCTACAAATATCCTCCCCTGCTGGCCATCTTTGACCACATGGGGGCAGCCATCTTTGTCCACATGGTAGTGGCCATCTTGTGCGAGGGCGTGAAGATCAATTTGCATATTACCTCTTTATTATATAACATTGCTTTTATTATGTTTTAGGTACTTTCTATTTATATGTTGTTGAGTATTTTAATAATAAATGGGTATATCTTATCAAATGCTTTTTCTGTATCTATTGATAAGGTCATCTGATTGTTATCCTTCCTTTTGTTGATGTGGTGTATTATGTTGATTGATTTGCAATGTTGAACCATCCTTGTGCCCCTAGAATGAACCTCACTTGATAGTGATGTATTATTTTTTTAATGCACTGTTGTAGTTGATTTGCTAGTATTTTGTTTAGGATTTTTGTATCTGTATTCACCAGAGATAGTTTTATATTTTTGTGTTATCTTTGCCAGATTTTGGCATCAGGGTTATGTTGGCCTCATAAAATCTATTAGGAAGTTTGCCTCTTCTTCAATATTTTGAATGAGTTCAAGAAAGATAGATATGAAATCTTTGAATATTTTGGATGAATTCAAGAAAGATAGATATGAAATCTTTGAATCTTCACTGGTGATGCCACCTGCTCCTAGACTTTTGCTTTTGGGAGGTTTTTTTCAATTTCCTCACTGCTGATTGGTCTATTTAGATTTTCCAATTATTCATGATTTAGTCTAGGAAGGTTATATATTTCTAGGAACTTATCCATTTCTTCTAGGTTATTGAATTTGGTGGCATATAGTCTTTCATTATATTCTAGTATCACCCTTTATATATCTGTGATGTTTGTGATGACTTCTTTTTCATTTCTAGTTTTGATTACAGGAGTCTTTTCTTAATGAGTCTAAAGAGGGATTTGTCAATTTTATTAATCTTTTCAAATAACCAGCTCTTTGTTGTATCAATTTTTTTGTATTATCTTTTTGTTCTCTATTTCATTCAATTATGCTCTAATTTTTATTATTTCCTTTCTTCTGCTGACTTTCAGTTGCTTTTATTCTTTTTTTTCTAGTATTTTCAGATGTGATGTTAAGTTGTTTACTTGTGATTTCTTTTGTTTCTTGAGATAGCCATGTAATGTTATAAACTTCCCTCATATTACTGCTTTTGCTACATCCAAGATTTGATATGTCATTCTCATTCCTTTCTAAATATATTTTTTAAGAATTAAATCTTTAGTGTTGAAAGTAATACACATGTCCCTTTCTGTCCTCCATTGACTCATTCTAGCCCACCCTTACCCCCCACCCCAGGCCTTCACCACCCTATTTTCTGTGTCAGTGGGTTATGCATAAATACATACAAGTTCTTTGATCCCTTCACCCACACCCACCTTGCCCACCTTCCCTCTGAGGTTCCCCAGTTTGTTCCATGTTTATATGTCTCTGGATCTATTTTGTTCATCAGTTTATTTTGTTCATTACATTCCAAGAGTGAGATCATATGATGCCTGTCTTTCTCTGACAGGTGTTAACATAAAAAGATTCAAACATTAAAGAAATTTTGTGAATTTATTTGAGTCAAACTGTCAACAATTGCTGGGAAGCAAAATCTCAACAGGTTGGGATAATGCTCCAGAGAATGGCAGTTTTTCATCTATTTTTATACATTTCAATCAAAGGAGGGGATGTAGGTGGGTTACATTAAACCCATTGGTGATAGATTAGGGAGGTGGGAGAAAGCAAAGCAGAGAAACTTCTGGGACTGGATAAAAAGTAAAATGATAGACACATACTTAAGTGGATGCAGGATAGTTTATAGTCAACAATTAACATGATAACAAAAATAATGAAGGAATTTATGGTCTCCTGTTCTGGCACCCAGGCCATTTGGTTGTGCCCCAGGAATAGGGGTTGAGAAGGATGGGGGTTACATTTGACAGGTGTGTTATCTTAGATGCAAAAGGACAATAGGCTCAGTTAGGGTAAAGAGTGACCTCATCAGGGAAAATACAGGTCTAGGACATGACTACCCACCATAACTTCTTTTAAAGTTTTAATTTCAGACTCCTCAGGGGATGTCAGCAAGCCAGTTTCAGCCCGATCCCCATAGGCCAGCCAGAGGGACCCCACCTGTCAGAGGGACCCTGCTCACTCAGCAGACACCCTTTGAGCTACAGCACCAGCTCAGGTGAGGCCAGATGGGGAGGGACCACAGAAGGTTGGCTCCAGGGCCTGTCCGGACCATCTCATCCAGTCCAGCCCTGCCAGCCACCACCCAGGACTTGCCTGCAACATAGGGACTAATTAATTTTCTTTCAATATGCCTGAATCTGTGCACCAGGACACTAGTTTTTTCATATGTCTCTTGGCCATTTATATGTCCACTTTGGAGAAGTGTCTGTTTAGGTTCTTTGCCCATTTTTTAATTGGATTGTTTGTCTTCCTTTTGTTAAGTTGTATGAGTTACATACATATTTTGGGTATTAACCCTTTATCAGATGTATCTTTGCCAAATATGTTCTCTCATACAAGGGCGCTTCTTTTTCATTTTGATGGTTTCTTTAGCTGTGGAGAAACTTTTTATTTTGTAGTCTCGTTTGTTTATTTTTTCCTTAG
This sequence comes from Antrozous pallidus, assembly GCA_027563665.1. Classification (NCBI taxonomy): domain Eukaryota; kingdom Metazoa; phylum Chordata; class Mammalia; order Chiroptera; family Vespertilionidae; genus Antrozous; species Antrozous pallidus. The sequence continues at coordinate 119,901,803 of CM050512.1, read as the reverse complement.
TTTCCTTTGCCCTAGGAAATGAATCTGTAAACATATTGTTAGGAGAGATGTCTAAGATTTTGCTGCATATAGTTTCTTTGAGGTTATTTATGGTTTCATGAGTTTCATTTAAGTCTTTTATCCATTTTGAATTTATTTTTGTTAATGATGTAAGCTGGGGTCTATTTTAATTTCTTTGCATGTATCTGTCCAATTTTCACAACACCATTATTGAAGAGGCTATCTTTACTCCATTGTATATTCTTGCCTCCCTTGTCAATTATTACTTGAACATAATGGCTTGGGTTGATTTCTGGGGTCTCTATCATTTTTCATTGATCTATATGACTATTCTTGCGCCAGTATGAGGCTGTTTTGGTTATGGTGGCTTTGTAGTATAATTTGATATTGAGTATTATGATCCCTCTAACTTTGTTCTTCTTTTTCAAAATTGCTGTGGATATTTGTGTTGTTTTTTTTTTGGGGGGGGGGAGGGGTTGGTTCCATAGAAATTTTTGGAGTATTTGTTCTAGATATGTGAAATATGCTTTTGATATTTTAATAGGGATTGTATTTAATCTATACGTTGCATTAGGTAGTATAAACACTATAATGATGTTGAGTCTACCAATTCATGAACATGATATATCCTCCCACTTGTTTATATCTTCCTCTACTTCCCTCTCTCTCTCTCTCTCTCTCTCTCTCTCTCTCTCTCTCTCTCTCAACATCCTGTAGTTTTTGGAGTACAGGTTTCCTTGATTAAGTTTATTCCTAAGTATTTAATCTTTTTTGTTGCAATAATAAATGGGATTGTTTAGTTTCTGTTTCTGAGAATTATTATTGGTATATAACAGTGCCATTGATATTTGGGTGTTAATTTTGTATCCTACATTGCCAAATTCATTTATTAAATCTTGTAGTTTTCTAGTGGAGTCTTTAGGGTTTTCTATGTAAAATATCATGTCATTTGGGAATAATGAGTTTTACTTCCTCCTTTTCAATTTGAATGCTTTTTATTTCTTCTTATTATCTTATCATAGTGACTTCCAGTACTGTGTTGAATAAGAGTGGAGAAAGTGGACATCCCTGTCTTGTTCCTGTTCTTAAGGGAACAGTTTTAGTTTTTGCCCATTGACAATGATGCTGGCTGCAGGTTTGTCATATATAGCCTTTATTATGTTGAGGTATGATCCCTCAGTTCCCACTTATTATCTAAAAAGGGTATTGGATTTTGTTGAATGTTTTTTTCTGACTCTATTGATATGATCATGTGATTTTTGTCTTTCAATTTGTTTACATGATTATCATGTTTATTGATTTGTGATTGTTGTACCAGCCTTGCATCCCTGGAATAAATCCCTGGGCATGGTGTAGGATCTTTATAATATACTAGAGGCCCAGTGCACGAAATTCGTGCATGAAGGGTGGAGAGGTGTCCCTCAGCTCAGCTTGCACCCAATCTGGGCCCCTCGAGGGATGTCCAAATGCCCATTTAGGCCCTATTGAGATCGGGCCAAAATGGGCAATCGGACATCCTTCTCACAATCTAGGACTGCTGTCTCCAAACTGCTCACCTGCCTGCCTCCCTGAATGCCCCTAACCGCTTCTGCTTGCCAGCCTGATCACCTACTAACCGCTAGCCTGTCAGCTTGATTGATGTCTTACTGCTCCCCTGCCAGCCTGTTTGTCCCCAACTTCCCTCCTCTGCCGGTCTGGTCACCCCTAACTGCCCCTCCCCTGCAGGCTTGATCACTCCCAACTGCCCTTCCTTGCAGGCCTGGTCCCTCCCAACTGCCCTCCCCTGGTGGCCTGATCGCCCACAACTGCTCTCCCTTGCAGGGCCTGGAACCTCTCCACGGCCCGCCCCTGCTGTCCATCTTGTGGTGGCCATCTTGTGTCCACAAGAGGGCAGGATCTTTGACCACATGGGGCAGCCCTCTTGTGTGTTGGAGTGATGGTCAATCTGCAAATTACTCTTTTATTAGATAGGATAGAGGCCTGGTGCATGGGTGGGGGCCAGCTGGTTCACCTGAAGAATGTCCCAGACCAGGGTGGGTGTTCCCTTGGGGTGAGGGGCAGCCTGGGCAAGGGGCCGGTGGAGGTTTGCAGGCTGGCCATGCTCCCCAGTGACCCAAGCAGAGGCCCTGATATCTGTGATTAATCTATGTCTATAATTGAAATTTTGTAACCTGGAACAGAGTCAAGACTTCTGCTCGCTCTGGGGTGGCAGCTATTTCTGTTTGAAACTTTGGATCTTAGAGTGAAGGCCTAGGCCGGCAACGGCAGGCTGAAAGCTTGGCTTCCTCCATTGCCAGGGAAACCCAAGCCTCTGTTCTCTCCAGCTCAGTGGCTGCTGCCATTTCTGTATCTTTTATAATTGAAACTTTGTAACATTGAGTGAAGGCCCAGGCCAGCAACAGCAGGTGGAAAGTTTGGCTTCCTCTATTGCCAGGGAAACCCAAGCCTTCCTCTTGCTCTCAGTGGTAGCAGCCATCTTGGTTGGGGTTTATTTGCATAAGCTGCTCCTGATTGGCTGGTGGGCGTGGCTGGTGGGTGTGGCTTATGGGTGTGACAAAAGTATGGTCAAATTTGCATATTACTCTTTTATTAGATAGGAGATATATATACATGCTTCTTTATTGCCATTTTGCAGTTGATTTCTAATTTCAAGGCATCATGGTCAGAGAATATGCATGGTATTATTTCATTGTTCTTGAATTTGTTGAGGCTGATTTTGTGACCCAATATTTGGTTTATCCTTGAGAATGTTCCATGAACACTGGAGAAGAATGTATAATCTGATGTTCTGAGATGAAAAGCTCTGCAAATGTCCATTTATTCAGTGTTTTAGGTAAAGCCAATATTTCTTTATTGATTTTATGTTTTGATGATATTTGGAGCTGACAGTGACTATTAAGGTTCCCAACTATGATTGTGTTTTGAGCTGCTTCTCCCTTTAGTTCTGTGGGTGGTTGCTTTATATTTTTGGTGCTTTCCGATTGAGTCCAGATAGATTAAGAAGTGTTAGGTTTTCTTGATGTATATCCTCTTTATCATTATAAAGTGCCCATCTTTGACTATTGTGATTTTTAAATCTATTTTGTCAAATTTAGTTATGGCCACATCTGATTTTCTGTGGATTATATTTGCCTGGAGAATAATTTTTTTTTATCTCTTTACTTTGAATCTACCTTTGTCTTTGCAGCTTAAATGTGTTTTTTGAAGGCAGCATATGATTATGTTTTCTTTTTTGATCCACTTTGCTACTCTGTGCCTCTTTATTGGTGAATTCAGACCATTTACATATATGGTAATCATTGATGTGTGAGGATTTTCTAAAGCCATTTTATCTTTTGTTTTCTGGCATCTCTGTGCCTCCATTGGTTCTTTTCCTCTGTGTTTCTCTCTGTTGTTTTTGTTTGGGGGTTTTCCATACCTATATCCTATTTCATCTTTTTTATCTTTATTGTTCAGTTTATTAATTACATTTTCCCCCCTATATCTCCCCTCCAACCAGTACCCATCCCACCCTCTGCCCTCACCTCCCTCCCACTGTCCTCTCCCATAGTTGCATGATTTTTGTCCAGTCTCTTGCTGCACTTCCCACACTCCTTTTCTCCCCAAGAATTGTCAGTCCATTCCCTCTCTATGTCCATGTCTCTGTTATATTCACCAGTTTATCCTGTTCATCAGATTGTTAATTCCCTTGATTTTTAGATTCATTTGTTGATAGATGTGTATTTGTTGTTCATAATGTATATTTTTACCTTTTTCTTCTTCCTCTTCTTAAACAATACCTTTCAGCATTTCATATAGTATTGGTTTGGCGGTGATGAACTCCTTTAGCTTTTTCTTGTCTGTGAAGCACTTTATCTGACCTTCAATTCTGCATGATAGCTTTGCTGGATAGAGTAATCTTGGTTGTAGATTCTTGCTATTCATCACTTTGAATATTTCTTGCCACTCCCGTCTGGCTTGCATCGTTTCTGTTGAGAAATCTGCTGACAATCGTATGGGTGCTCCCTTGTAGGTAACTAACTATTTTTCTCTTGCTGCTTTCAATATTCTCTCTTTATCTTTTGCTCTTGGCATTTTAATTATGATGTGTCTTGGTGTGGTCTTCTTTAGATTCCTATATTTTGGTGTTCTGTGCACTGCTTGGGTTTTTAAGTCAATTTCTTTCACCAGGTGGGGGAAGTTTTCGGTCACTGTTTCTTGTAGTAGGTTTTCATTGTCTTGCTCTCTCTCTTTTTCTGGCACCCCTATAATTCGGATGTTGGTATGCTTGAGGTTGTCCCAGAGGCCCCTTATACTATCTTCAATTTTTTGCACTCTTTTGGCTTCTTGCTTTTCTGGCTGAGTGGATTTTGCTTCTTTGTATTTCAAATCTTTGATTTGGTTCTTGCTTTTAGGACTTTGTATAGTATTTTTTTATTTCAGTCAGTATATTGTTAATTTCTAGTTGGTCCTTTTTAATATCCTTGTAAGTGTTGTTCATTTCCTCGTAAGTGTTGTTTATTTCCTTGTAGTTCTCATTAAGTTCATCGGCCTTTTCTAGTAGCCTCTTCATAAACCTAATTACTGTGATTTTGAACTCTATATCTAGTTGCCTTTTTTCCTCCATTTCTTTCACAGCTGAGTTCTTTCCTTTTCTCTGCATTGTGTGTGCTTTCCTGAGTTGGTCCCTTAGTGGTGTGTGGTATGTTTCCTCTAAGGGTCAGTGGCTCAGCTTCCTTATGTGGTGCGTGGCGTTGGCATCAGCTATGGGGCACGTGGGTCTCAGTGTTGGTTGGCAATGGTGGGCCCCTCCAAGAGGAATCCACTGCTGGTCTCCCCATTGCCAGACAACTCTGCCTCTCCCCAAATGAGTCTGCACAGCCAAAGTCTCACTCAGGATTGCAAAACAAAGCAGTCCAGTGGTCTCCGAGCCAGTGAGGAAGTCACGCGTCCTCTGCCCAGTCGCAGACTCCAGGAACTGCTGTTCCAATTTACGTGGGCACTCTCCCCGAACTCCCAGACCTCAGCCTTGCCCGGGGTCTTCCCCCAACCTGGATCCTCGCCTGGACCTGGGGGGTTGGTGCTGTGGGAGGCCTCCGCCCTCCCCATTGGAGAAAACCAGCCGGACTTGCTGCCGCCCGTCCCTCACTGCTTGCGAAAGGCTCCTAACCTCACTCCTCGCGTATCTTTAAAGCTGCGCACCGCTGCTCCTCCTGAGTCACAGCGTCCCACCTTTACTTTTATCTGTGGAATTCTCACTCAGCCAGCTTTCCGGTGATTCTGGATGATGTTTGTTTTGTTGTTAAGTTGTAGTTTCGAACTTGTTGCGTGGGCGGCAAAATAGGTGCTTACCTATGCCGCTATCTTGGTTCTATTTCCTCTTTTGTTGTTGTTGTTGTTGTTAAGTTATGTGTCCTGATTTGGGAATTTTTGTTTGTGGTTATCATTAGGATGATAACAAATAAAGTTGTATATATATAATATGTTTTTTTTCTTTTGAGTGCATCTGATCTCCATCCTTCTGTACCAGTACAGACCTTTACTCCCTCTTATGATTTTGTTGCCATAATTTTTTCTGTTTATAGTGTAAGTTTGTTGGTGATCTTACTCATAGATTTGTGACCTTCTATTCTTTGTTTTGGAAAATAACTCCCTTGAATAGTTTCTGCAATGGAGGTTTCCTAGTGATAAAATCCCTCGCTTCTATATATCTGGGAATGTCTTTATTTCTCCTTCATATTTAAAGGATAATTTGCTGGATTTATTATTTGTGCTGGTAATTTTTCTCTTTTGGGCATTTGAATATTTGGTTCCCTCTTCTGGTTTGAGAGTTTATTCTGAGAAGTTGGATGAAATTTGGATGTGTTTTCCTTTGTAGACCACTTTCTTCTTTTCCCTGGCTCACTGATAATTTTTTCTTTTTAATTGATTTTGACAGTTTTAATACAATGTACTTTGGAGAGGGCCTCTTTGGATTGAGGTACCTAGGTGTTGTTTGTTTCTTGGATTTAAGGATTTTGTTCTTCCCACAGATTTGGGAAATTCTGATCCACTATTTATTTAAAGAGGCTCTCTATTCCTTCTTTTCTTCCTTTGGTATGCCTATTATTCTTATGTTTCACTTTTTTAAAATATGTATATTATTTCAGAGAGAAAGGAAGAGATAGAAACATCTATGATGTAGAGAATCATTGATTGGCTGCCTCCTGCAAACCCCCTACTGGGGATCAAGCCCACAACCCAGGCATGTGCTCTGACCAGGAATCAAATTGTGTTCTGATTCATAGGTTGATGCTTAACCACTGAGCCACACCAGTTGAGCTTTATTGCTTTTTCTGGTGGAGTTAGAGAGTTCTCATAGAGCTCTTTCCTTTCCTTTCCTTTCCTTTCCTTTCTTTTCCTTTCCTTTCCTTTCCTTTCCTTTCCTTTCCTTTCCTTTCCTTTCCTTTCCTTCCTTCCTTCCTTTTCTTTTTACATGCAGATCTCTATCATCTTCCCTGTCTTCAATGCCATTAATCCTTTCCTCCATCTGGTTGCCTCTGTTTTCTATGCTCAGTAGTTCACTCCAAATCTCCTTAATTGCATGTTTCATTTCCAAGATTTATGATTGGTTCTTTTCTTAATGTTTCAATCTTTTTGGCAAAATACTTGTTTTGTTCACTAATTTGTTTTTTAAGTTCATTGAGTATTGTCTGTATTTTCTTTCATCTTGTGGAGTATTTTCAGAACTTCAACCTGTAAGGTGGCAGAATTAGAAGCACTGACCGGTGAACCGCATCCTGCCCCTCCTGCAGAGTGGGAGAGCCCCGGGGTAATGATAAGAAAACAGGAAAACAGGATGCCCTGCCAAGATTGTGAAACTGAGATTGTGAAACTGAAATTAATGTAAATGTCAATGGTCCTGGGAAAAACAAACTGTAAAAAGTCCCCCTGACGACATCTGTGTGACCCTGTTGTTTGTCTCAGGGTATTTAAGCCCTGGCTCTGCACTGTCTCGGGGCTCTCAGCCTCTACTCTGACTTCAGGGTAGGTTGTGAGCCCCAGCATGCTTGGTGAATAAACCCTTTGCTGTTTGCATGAGAACGTCTCTTGGTGCCTTTGTGAGAGCGGCGGGCGTCCCAGACTTAACAAACCTTGAATTTTCTATCATTTATATCACATATTTCCATGTGTTCCAGCTTGATTTCTGGGGATTTTTTTTTGTTTGTTTTCTTTTTGAGCTTCCTCATTACTGTGGTTATTCATAGTAATTGCTATTTTCTTTCTAGACATCTATTTTATTATTGACCATTCTCTAGCATCTTTCTTTAAGAGATCTGTCTACAATTTCCAGTAGGTGATGCTGAATGAGAAGATTTTTACCTCTGAGACCTCCCAGAGCTCCCCTTCTTGGCTTCCATCAGACAGTACAGACACACTACTTGGGGGTAAGGTTTGTTTTTCCCTCACCTTAATGGCAACCCTGGACCTCCTAGGGGCCCCCCTACTGGCTCCACCTGGGGATCAATCACAGAGGGAAACAGTGATTCTATAGCAATAGCTCTGTTTGCAGATAATGTGCTTCTCAATTCAACACCAAGGGCAACTGGAAGGAAGTTTTGCGAGTCCACAGGGTGGTACAATTCTGTGGCTCTTTCTTTGTCTGAAACACCACCACCTGTCAGTGGACAGCCACAGAAGAGCCTCTATACTGTGTTCTTGCCAGGCATCTCTGCAGGCTCAGCCACAGCTCTCACTGCTCGCCCTGCTGGAAAGCCCACTGAGACTATTTCTCCCAGCAGACAGAAGTGCCTGCTACCATCAGCTTCCCCCCCCCCCTCCAGGTTGAGCTGGCCACCAGCTCCTAGCTGCAGGGCTGCATCCTTGGCTATCTGAGCTTTCCTCCCCTCTTGCCTTCCCGCTGACTTCCAGTTGCCCACCTTTAGATGCTTTAATGCTTGAATCTCTCAGTATGCTTCTATATTGAGCAGGGAATCCCTTGTTGAGTTATAGTTGAATAACTTGTTGAAGTTTCAGAAAGAGAGGCTGAGGGCATCTTCTTCTGACATTTCAAGATATTTCTGTAAAAATTGTTTATACTGTAAAAAAGATTTTTTAAACAGAATGTGAAATAGTATTGCTTAGGGCCAGGGAAATGGCAGTGGAGTGATAGCTGAAGGGACAAGTTTTTATTTTTCTATTTTTTTGAGTTAATGAAAATGTTCTAAAGTGACTCTGTCAATGGTTGCATATATCTGTAAATATACTAAGTAGCACTAAACTATACCCTTTAAAGAGTGAGTTATATGACATGTGAATTTCACTTAGAGATGCTGTTTAAAAATTTTCACATTGGTAAAAACTGATATTTACTTATTCTTAAAGTGTAGGGTTTTAGAAAATAGAGAGTAGAAACAAAATCTTAAACCCTCCTATTCATTTTTGTAACCTCTTTGTCTGCCTCCTTTTCTTCCTCCCTCTTTTTCATTTTTTATTAGCTATGAATTATGCTGTGTTGTATCCAACATTTCTATTAGTTTGAAGCCAATTGAGTTTATCTTAGCTCAGTCCAATATGTTTGAAACTAGAAAAGAACTCCTTCCTGCCTTTGTATCATGTAAATATGAAGGAGCTAGTTCATTGGGTCTTATTGGAAGATAACATTAATCACTTAAATTTTTTGGTAAAGGTCATGTTTCTATCAATATAGAAAAATATTTGAATGTTTTAAATTTAGTAATTAAAAATGTTGATATAACCTTAGAAACTTTAAGCCATTTTGATGAGTGTGCAGTATAATAATTATAGTTTAATTTGTATTACTCTAATTACTAATTTCATTGAGCAATTTTTCATAATGCTTTGTTGGTCATTTTTTGGTGACAAATTTGTTCAAAGATTTTGTCCATTTTGTAGTTGATTGGCTATTTTTTTCTTTTTCTTTTTTTTATCTTTATTGTTCAGTTTATTAATTACATTGTTTCCCCTTTTTATCCCCCTATAGCTCCCCTCCACCCTGTACCTATCCCACCCTCCACCCTCACCTCCCTCTCCCCACTGTCCTCTCCCATTGTTGCAAGATTTTTGTCCAGTCTCTTGCTGCACTTCCCACAACCCTTTTCTCCCCAAGAATTGTCAGTCCATTCCCTCTCTATGTCCATGTCTCTGTTATATTCACCAGTCTATCCTTTTCAACAGCCTATCAATTCACTTGATTTTTATGTTCATTTGTTGATAGATGTGTATTTGTTGTTCATAATTTTCATCTTTAGCTTTTTCTTCTTCCTCTTCTTAAAGAATATCTTTCAGCATTTCATATAATACTGGTTTGGTGGTGATGAACTCCTTTAGCTTTTTCTTATCTGCGAAGCACTTTATCTGACCTTCAATTCTGAATGATAGCTTTGCTGGATAGAGTAATCTTGGTTGTAGATTCTTGCTGTTCATCACTTTGAATATTTCTTGCCACTCCCATCTGGCCTGCATCGTTGCTGTTGAGAAATCCGCTGACAATTGTATGGGTGCTCCCTTATAGGTAACCAACTGTTTCTCTCTTGCTGCTTTTATTATTCTCTCTTTGTCTTTTGCTCTTGGCATTTTAATTATGATGTGCCTTGGTATGGTCCTCTTAGGGTTCCTATATATTGGGGTTCGGTGCACTTCTTGGACTCCTAAGTCAATTTCTTTCACCAGGTGTGGGAAGTTTTCGGTCACTATTTCTTCAAATAGGTTTTCATTGTCTTGGCTTCTCTCTTTTTCTGGCACCCCTATAATTTGGATGTTGGTATGCTTGAGGTTGTCCCAGAGGCCCCTTACACTATCTTCAATTTTTTGTATTCTTTTGGTTTCTTGCTTTTTCAGCTGAGTGGATTTTACCTCTTTGTATTTCAAATCTTTAACTTGGTTCTTGGGGTGCTCCAGAGCACTTTTAGGTCTTTGTATAATATTTTTTGTTTCAGTCAGTGTATGCTTAATTTCCGGTTGGTCCTTTTTCATATCCTTGAGAGTCTCCTTTATATCCTTGAGAGTCTCCTTCATTTCCTTATAGGACTCATTCATTTCCACGTTGGTCTTGATTATTTCCTTGCAGGTCTCATTTATATCCGTGAGGGTCTTGTTCATTTCCTTGTAGGACTCATTCATTTCCTTTGTGGTCTTGCTTATTTCCTTATAGGCCTCGACCTTTTGTTGGAGCCTCTTGAAAAACCCTATAACCGTGGTTTTGAATTCCATGTCCAGTCGTTTTTTTTCCTCCATTTCTTTCACATCTGATTTCTTTCCATGTCTCTGCATGGTGGCTGCTTCCCTGAGTTGGTCAATTAGCTTTGTGTGGTAGACTCCCTACTAGGGACAGTGGCTCAGCCTCCCCAGTTACCTGAGGTGGATATGGGCTGCACAGTCTTGCTGAAGTTAAGCTCAGTTAATCGTTGTTAGCCCTTGGAGGGTTGACCTCCAGGCCAATTGTCTGTGAAGCTCAGCTGTGCTCAGGTTGGATGGGCGGAGTCTCCGGGCCAAGCAGACAGCCTTAGCTCCGCCCTATGCGGCCCCGGGGACTCTGTGCCGGGGGCAATGGCCGCCAGCACCTCTGAGAGAGAGCCACTGCCGAGCTCCACTGGCTGCTGGGGAATTCAGACTCTCCCCAAATGACTTTGCATGCGCAATGCCTCACCCAGGGTCGTAAAACAAAGCAGACTGACAGTTTTCCGAATGAGAGACAAGTCGCAGAGCTCTCTGTGCCGTCACGCAGCTGAGCTGTTCGCGCGCAAGCTGCCTTCTCCACAAGCCAGCAGACCCAGCAGCACCCGAGCTTCGGCGTGCCCTCCCACTGTCCAGTTTTCACCCCGTATGATAGTGGGTTCCCTGGACTTCGCCCAGAGCTGGAAAATCAGTCCAGTGGGACGTCTTTGTCTCCCCATTCGAGAAAACTGGCCGGTTTTCAGCCGCCCGCCCACTCCGCGGTGCGCACTCCAAACCTCTCTCCCGGCGAATCTTTCAACACTGTTCGCAGCTGCTCCTCCATGTCACAGTGTCTTATCTTCACTTTTATTTGTGGAATTTTCACTCGGCGAGCTTTCTGGTGATTCTGGAAGGTGTTTGTTCTTTCCTTATGTTGTAGTATTAAAATTGCTGATTATGACGGCAAGATAGGTGTTTTACCTTTGCCGCCATCTTAGTTCTCTGGCTATTTTTTTCTTATTGATTTATAGAAGTTATTCCTATACTTATTTGTTGGTTATAAATAGGAATTGCATATCGGTTCTCCAAGTCTGTGTCTTGCCTTCTCAGTTTTAGTGGTATTTTCTGAAGAACAGCAGTTCTTAATTTAATAAAGCCAAATTTATCAATCTTTTAAAAAATATTTATTATCTTTGTGTTCTGTTTAGAAATCTTTCCCTATCTAAGAATTGTGAAGATATTTTTCTCCATTATCTTTTGTGGGGCTTTTGTTTTGTGTTTTATGTGCATATTTATGGTCCACTTGGAATTTTCTTTAATGGTGTAAGGTTTTATGTATTCCCATTTGAGGTCTCACTGTTTATGGAAAAGACCATTCTTTCTTCTACTCTGTGTTACCATTTTTATAATAAATCAGTTTTCATATATTCATGAGTGTTTTTACCAGGTATGAGCCTACTACCATGTTCTCTTACGGTCTGTTTGTATATCCTTGTGCCAGTCTGATGATAGCTTCATTACTATAGCTTTGTCATGACCTGAGAGCCTGAAAGGAGGTCTTCCCACCTTGTTCCCCACCTATTATAAACTGTAGAATGGCTTGTGGCCCTGCCTGCGAATTGAACCTGCTGCCTTGGGTATACAGGATGATGATCCCACTGGGCAACACTAGCCAGGACTCAAAAAACAATTTTAAAAACCACTGTATTTCAAAAGAGAATTGGAAAAAAAACAGCAATGAAATTTGCTCCCCCTCCCCAGTTCACAATTACTTATTATAATGATTAAATATTCATAATGTGTATAGTTTTTATAATATATAATAATTTTTGTATACCCAAAATATTCATCAGGTTATGATATCAATATTTGAATAACAGTGTTCTAAAATGTATAATGTTATAACAGAACTATGGTATTCATGGTATAGTAGGAATAATCATTAGACATTTTGCATTATATGATGACTTACTTAGAATTTTCATTTGAGGCCTTTCTTCAGAAACATATTTTGAGGAGTACATTCAGGATGAAAAGTCTATTCATGTGCTGGCTGCTATCATGACTTCAAATATAGCAATGACAGGTTGCCATTTAAGGTGAGAAAGTTTTATCGGAAGTCCTCATGATTATACTTTTAGGTTTTAGAGATTTAATGAAGTAAAGGTGACATCCTTATTCTTTAAATGGGAAAAAATGTAACTTGCCCAAGATTATAACTGCTCATATATAGTGAAACAATTGTTTAAATTCAGCTTCAACTTTAATTTTTCTTTTTGTTTTGTTTTGTGAATCCTCACCTGAGGATATTTTCCCATTGATTTTTAGGGAGATTGAAAGAGAGAGGGGCCAAAACTGGTTTTGCTCAGTGGATAGAGCATCAGCCTTCAGACTGAAATGTCCCAAGTTCGATTTTGGTGAAGGGCATGTACCTTGGCTACAGGCACATCCCCAGTATGGGGTATGCAAGTAGCAGTTGACTGATGTTTCTCTCCTTTTCTCTCTGTAAAAAAAAAAAATCAATAAAATATATTTTTTGAAAAAAGAAAGAGAGGGGGAAAGACAGAGAGAAACATCAACATGAGAGAAACACATAAGTTGGTTGCCTCCTGCACATGCCCTATGTCCTTGCCTTTTCCAACTTTTCAAGGTTGCCCACACTCCTCGGCTTGTGGCCCCTTCCTCCATCTCTCTCTGTTCCTGACTCTAATGCCTCTTCCTTGTAAGGACTTGTAGTTACATTGAAGTCACCAAAATAGTCCAAAACAATCTTTCCACCTTCAGATCTTTCACTAAATCAACCTGTAAGTCCCTTTAGCAAATGTCACATATTCACAGGTTCCAGGGATTAGGACATGGACACTGTTGGGGGTCATTATTCAGTTAACCACAGACTGATGTTCAGGTTGCTCTTTTGTGCTGGGAATCCAGGAGCCCAAGGTCAGAGTGGTGACAAGGAAAGCTGTTGCCTACAGGGATTGGAAGGGGCTGAGGAGCCACAGATGTGGTGCGATGAGAACATAGAAGTCCCAGATCTTGAAATGGGAAACTCTGGCTTGGTGTCTCAACAGCTGTGTGACCTGGGACACTCTGAGCTTCAATCTCTGTAGGTGATGGGTTGGACATGAGAGGCCCACCTTGAAGGGTTTGGAAGGGCCAGTTTAATCGCATCATAAATTGCATGCCCCAGTGCCCAACACAAAGTATTTATGTGGCCTGTGCTGGCTACCAACCATAGAGGCCCCCTAAACTGAGCCCCCGGGAGATACCACCACTTGGATGAAATGACTCACCCAGGGACCATCTAAAAAGGTGAGAAAAAGGAGAGCATCTCAAGATGTGTAACTCTGATGACAGCCAAGAGACCAGAGAACGTACTGTGGCATAAAGTAGGTACGTGATGGATGTGTGGAGTGAATGCAGCTTCAACTTATTTTAACAACCATTGCATTACACAGAGGAGGAAAAGCCACATTCAGCTATCTTAAGGTCTTACATTCAGAAAATGGAGTAATAGAAATTAGTAAAAATACTCACTCTGCCAATCTACCTGGCCAGGCAGATGCTTGCAGGCTTGCAAATGATAAGAAAATAAGAATATAGCCAGGTGAAAATATAGGTAGCAATAAATAACTCCTGAAATTTCAGATTAGGCATATTGATAATGTCATATTTAAACTTTCTAATGAGTTAATTTTAAGTGTAATTGCTATTCTAACTTTGTAGGTCAAGTTCACAGTAAAGCTATCACTATATGAAAATATAAAAAACACAAAAACCACCAGGCCATGTCTGGACCTTTTTTTTTTTTGTGGCTGAAGCAGCTCCCTTGTCTAGGTTGTTAACTCTTGAAGGAATTTCTCTCCCCTCCTGTCAGGACAGTCAAGTCCTCCTCCCCCTCCCCCTCCCCCTCCTCCTCCTCCTCCTCTTCCTCCTCCTCCTCCTCCTCCTCATCTTCCTCCTCATCTTCCTTCTTCTTCTTCCTCTTATTCCTTCTTCTTTCTTCTTCCTTCTTCTTCCTTCTTCTTTCTTCTTCTTTTTCTTCAAGAATACCTTTCAGCATTTCATATAATATTGGTTTGGTGGTGATGAACTCCTTTAACTTTCTCTTTATCTGCGAAGCACTTTATCTGACCTTCAAGTATGAATGATAGCTTTGCTGGGTAGAGCAACCTTGGATGTAGGTTCTTGTTATTCATTACTTTGAATATTTCTTGCCATTCCCGTCTGGCCTGCATAGTTTCTGTTGAGAAATCAGCTGACAATCATATGGGTGCTCCCTTGTAGGTAACTGTTTTTCTCTTGCTGCTTTTAATATTCTCTCTTTACCTTTTGCTCTTGACATTTTAATGATGATGTGTCTTGGTGTGGTCCTCTCTGGATTCCTTTTGTTTGGGGTTCAGTGTGCTTCCTGGACTTTTAAGTCTATTTCTTTCACCAGGTGGGGAAGTTTTCACTCACTATTTCTTCAAATAGGTTTTCATTATCTTGCTCTCTCTCTTTTTCTGGCACCCCTATAATTCTGATGTTGGTATGCTTGAGGTTGTCCCAGAGGCCCCTTACACTATCTTCAATTTTTTGGATTCTTTTTGCTTCTTGCTTTTCAGGCTGAGTGAATTTTGCTTCTTTGTAGAATATTCTTGCAGTCCTCTAGTCTGCTGTTAGGTCTCTGTATAATATTTTTTATTTCAATCAGTGTACGCTTAATTTCTAGTTGGTCCTTTTTCATATCCTCCAGAGTATCCCTCATATCCTCAAGGGTCTCATTAAATTTATCAACCTTTTCTAGGAACCTCTTGAAAAACCTGATAACTCTATGTCCAGTCATTTTTTCCCTCCATTTCTTTCAAATGTGATTTTTTAACTTGTCTGCACATTTTGGCTGCTTCCCTGAATTGGCCAAGTAGCTTTGTGTGGGAGGTGTCCTCTAGGGGACAGTGGCTCAGCCTCCCCAGTTATCTGAGGTGGATACTCTTGGTGCACCCCTTTACGGGCTGCACAATCTTGTTGTAGTTAAGTCTAGATTTTTGGTGGTATTACTGGGAGGGGTTGACCTCCAGCCAATTGGCTGTGAGGATCACCTCTGTTTATACTGTCAGCACCTCTGTGCTCAGCTTGGATGGGGTGGAGTCTCCAGGCTGAGCAGGCAGCCTCGGTTTCCAGTCAACCCAGCCCTTAACAGCTTCCTGGTCTCCATGCCCAGTGGTAACGCTGCATGTGCCTCTGAGAGAAAGCTGCCCAGAGCTCTGCCTGCTGCCAGACAGTCTAGTTTCTCCCCAAATGAGTCTGGACACCCAAAGTCTCACCCAGACGGGAAAACAAAGCAGTCCGGCCATTTGTTTGTTTGTTTGTTTTCCTCCAGAAGAGCCCTCTCCAATAACTTGTGCGCCTCTGCAGCACCCGAGTTTCAGCGTGCTTCCTCCTGACTGTCCAGTTTCACCTTGTATGAGTCTGGGTTCCCTGAGACTCGCAGGGAACTGGGGCTCAGTGCAGTGGGATGCCTTTGTCTCCCTCCTCGTTCGAGAAAACCAGCCGGGTATTCAGCTGCCGCCATGTCTGCTCTTGCTCAGCTCCGCCAACTTTCAGAATTCTTGATTCTCACTCTGTTGCCATGAAAAGATGCTTTAGTAACTCTTTACTGTGAAATGTTAAAGTTTGGGGTGTGTGTGTGTGTGTGTGTGTGTGTGTGTGTGTGTTTTAAAAGCAGATATATATATATATATATATATATACACACACACTAGCAGAAATTCCAACATTAAGGCTTTTTTGAGTGTGTCACTTCATTTCTGTTCTAAACCTGTAGTAATAGTTCTGTTAACATAAAAAACATTCAAATCTGTAGAGATATAGGAGACGAGACTGCAGGTTACCTTTCAGACACCCAGATTTTAATTGCTTCAATTTCTGCTCCCTAAATCCCATTGTGAGTCCATGTCCATCAACCGAATGGGGACAGAGAACTGCTTCCTTTCAGGTGCTCAGTGATGATGTCCTCCCAAGACCTCATCTCCCCTCTGTGCCTTCCCCCAACATTTAACTTCCCAGCGGCTGAAGTGGCGGAGAGGCTCACCTGGGTTGAGGCTGGAGGGACAGCAAATGGTGATGGCACTTTTCTGTCGTTGAAGGTGTTTGGTATTTTGGAGGAAGTGAAAGAGCAATTCAATTTAGAAGATTATTCTGTCAGTCAGATAACGCTGGAGCAAGTCTTCCTGACCTTTGCTAACCTAGAGAGCAATGGACTTGATGACAACAAGGAGGTGCCATGAGATTCAGTTCCAACCCGAGGCCTATGTCTTCTGAGGCCACTCTCTGCACCTGGATACATGGAGGGCATTCCCGTGCGTGTGCATGTTGGTGTAAATATGCTTATGTAATAAAGAGTCCCCCAAAGGACTGTATGTTTCCTCTTTATAGATTTACCTGGGTGGCCTGTGGGTCCAGCATGTTCAAATCTAAAGACATGTGGTGAAATTCATGTTCTCTGTCCTAGAAATATCTAAGGCCAGCATTCATCAAGGTGGGGATAGCATCCTATTCCTGAGAATTCTGAGGGTTTGAACAGAAACATCCAGAAATGATGGAGCTGTTAGAATGGACAGTTGGAAGGCCATGAGATTTATTTTTAAGTTGAGTTATGGGTAAGAGAAGCATTATGCCTGGAACAAAGTATATTTCCCATACACACACACACACACACACTCACTCACTCATCAATTTTATGCCCCAAATTAATCTAATTAAAATAAATATAAAAGTTTAATGGGTAATTGGGTTATTTCCAAAACTCAAACCAAGATTTAATATTTGTAAGATGATGTTTGCACCAAGAACATAAAGCAAAAACATTGTTTGAAAATAGAATGTTTTCCTTCCTACTCTTGCTATCTCTGACTAAGAAGGGAAGAAGGAGAAATGTGGAGAGAGGCAGACAGAGAGCTCTCTGATTCTTGTTTGGGCAGCTGGAGTCCCCCATGAACAATGGAAATCTAATCATTTCTCCAAATTAAGGGCAGGGGAGCAGACAAGTGGGATGAGCCGCATTGAACCGCAAGGTGGAAAGAGTCCATGAAGCTGCTCTGTTTTGGGCTGGTTTGTTCAAGGTTTTCATTGGCTCAGTCTTACAGTATGAGATGATCCCAACAAGTTTTCTCTGTTCTATTGTTTTTAGCTTAATAGAACCTCCTATGAGTCCCCTTCCCATACTACCATTGGTCTCCCAAAAGCAATTTCCGTAGTTGCAAAATTTGTTTCCCGGGCTAGCTGCCTTTCAAAGGCGGAGAGAAGCTACTTAGTAGCTCTTGTATGTGGTCTCCAGTTGGCTTCCTCACTGACCCTTAAGACATTCCTTTACTCTCCTAGTCCCTTCCACTGTCCCTCCCTACCCCCCAGCTCACCCCTTCCTCTTCCAGCAAGAAACAAAAAATATTATGCATCAGGTCCTCTACTGGGCACTTGAACAGGGGTTGGCTATAAGGAGTGCAGGTAGAGAGAATGCCCTAAGGCTACGAGAAATCACCCAAGGAAGAAACAAAGTTGGAGAGAAGGTGTAGTTTTGGTTCATTTGGTGGCGGGGATGCTGATTGGCCCTGAGCGGGCCTGTTTCACACCTGCCAGCATTGGAAATGCCCCCAGGGTGGCTGGACCACAGGGAGCTGTGGCCTGGCCTGGCCAACAGGAAACACTTGTCTGGGGTGGTTGGCAGACTGGTGGCAGGGAGGGGCGCCTGCGTGAATCACTGGGAAGCCCCACTTAATGGGGGTGGGACGGGGCGATGGGGTGTGTGGGGAGATGAGTGAGGCGAATTGTCCCAGGGTGCCTCAAGAACTCCAGAGCAAACACCTCAAGCAGCAATGGAGGCCCTTGTCCAGCCGTGTCCTCCAACGCCCTCTTCTGGCAACGCTTGAGCTGTGCTCTCCAGAGCCCGGTTCCTGGCAATCTCAGGACACCGGACAGCAGGGTCAGAACTCAGAAGCTGGGAGCCCAGCCGTTAGGGGGCGCCGGAGGTGCCGTTGGGTGGGGTCGGTCCGAGAAGCGTCTGTAGACTTAGGGAGGAGGAGGAGGGTTTGCAGGTGGTCAACCGAGCGGCTGGCGGCCCGGGCAGTGTGTGCAGGGGCACAGGCAGGGCTTCCTGGCCGGACCGGGTGCGGAGGGGGCGTGCCTGGGGCGGGGAGGGGGCGTGCCCCGGACGGTGTGCGGGGGGGGCGTGTCTGGGGCGCGGAGGGGGCGTGTCTGGGCGGGGACGGGGGGGAGGCGGAGGGCGCTGGGCTGGAGGGGGCCCACAGCAGCCCCGCGAGGGGCAGGTGCCGGGACAGGGCGGTTGGGCAGGGTGTTGGAAAGAGGCTCGCGCTCAGCAGCGGTGACGGTGACGAGGCGGTGGTTGTTGAGCCTGTGGGGTGAGTGTCCAGACCTCCCACCCTGAGTTACCTCCCACCCTGGGAACTCCCCTGGGAGCCTTCCGCAGGCCTGCCGCGGGCAGAGAGACCTCCGGGCATTTATCTGGGCTGGCGAGGTCCTCGCAGGCAAAAGTTTGGCCTGGTGCGCTGGGGTCGCTGCAGCCGGTGCCCGCAGGAGGACTGGGAATGGGAGCTTCCTTCTCACAGGTCGGAGGCTGCAAGCCCAGATCCTGGCCCCGCGGGCCTGCTGCCTGCCGGCTCCGTTTCCCGAGAATGCTGGAGTCCTGGCGGGAGGAAGGGCTCTCTGGGTCTGTTCTCTAAGGGCGCTAATCCCCTTCGTGGGGCTCCACCCTGTGCCCTAATCACTCCCAAAGACCCCACCTCCTGATATCCTGACACCGTCGCGTTGTTTAGGATTTTTCATATAAGTTTTTTTTTTTGGGGGGGGGGCACAAACATCCATCCAGTTTATACCAATGGCTGAAGGCAAATTGCTAACTTTCACTAAGCCTTCCTTTCCCCATCTATCAGAAGTACCGGAAGCCGATTATTGCTTTAACGATAGAGAGCTGTGGTCAGCCTTAATTGCTCTGAAGGGTCAGAGCTAATTACTACATATTGGTAGTTGAAGCAGCCCCCACCTGTTAGTCCTAAATAGATCCACTGATTGGTTTTTATTGGCGTTTCCTGCCTGGGAATATGGGTGTATCTTATCATCTTAATCTTAATAAAAGGGATGGTAAAGCCAGATCACAGGGCAGTTCTCCCACTAGCGTTGTACTACCGCCTGGCCCCCATTTCCCAAATTAATGCTTTTCTAGTCTCTATTCATTTGTGTTCGGCCTTCTCCAGAACCCGAACCCTGAATCGGGACCCTGAATCATACGGAACGTGAAAGGGGTTCCCACAGAAAAGGACACTACCCATACCCATCTCAGGGTGATAACCAATATCAAATGGCCAGAATTTAGCAATGTTCACTAAAGAGCTGAAAGGGATGTGGGAGTTTAGTTCTCTGTCAGAGAAAAAAATGTGCCAAAGTTAAGCCTGCAAGGTAGACTTCTGGCAGGGCTGTGGGCAGAGGGGAGGGGCCAGAGCTCAGTCAGAGAGGCCCTCTGCCGAGCAGGGCTGGGAGGGGGTGTCCCGTTTGGGTGGGACAGCGGAGCCGATGCCTTGGGAGGAGGTTTGCCTTAGGGCAGGTGATTCATTATTCACATGTTTTCTGTGTGACCAGCTGGCTGAGCTTGCTACACCCCCAGAAGCTGGTGTGGGAGAACTGTTTTCCTGGATGATTGCATTACAAAGCATTACTCCCATGTCCTTGTGAAAGACATTTTTGGGTTGTAAAATGGGAAACAGGGCTTTTAAAAAAAAGTGTGTTTTTTCTAACTTGATTTTAGAAAGAGAAAGGGAGAGGGAGAGAGGAATATTAATCATTTGCCTCTGAAATGCACCCAATAAGGACCAAACCTGAAACCTGGGTAAGTCCCTGCCTGGGACTCAAACAGGTGGCCTTTTGGGTGCAGGGGATGATGGTCAACTGAGCCACCGTGGCCAGGGAAGAGGATTTTTGTGTGTCTTTGAGCCAAACTGTCCGCAGTTGCCGGGGAGCAGGATCTCAGGGGCTGGGATAGTGCTCTGTAGGATGGCGGCTTTTCACTTTGTTCCGTACAATCCAACCCAAGGAGGAGACGAGGGTGGGTTACACGAAATCCATTGGTGACCAATGAGGGAGGTGGGAGAAAGCAAAGTGGAGAGACCTTGGGATTGGATAAAAAGTAAAATTATAGACACATCCTTAGTGGGTACCGGATAGTCAACAGTCAGCAATTAACACAACAATAACAATTAAGGAATTTGTGGTCTCTGTCCTGGCACCTGGGCATTTGATTGTTCTCTGAGGGCCCTGGGTGCCAGGACAGAGACCACAGGGAGGTTACAAGTTACCCTGACACTTCAAGGGTATCCTATCTAATAAAGAGGGAATATGCTAATTGACCATCACTCCGTCACAAAGATGGCTGCACCCACAGCTGAGGCCAAGTTCCCATAAGGAGCCTTAACGAGCAGTCAGCAGGGACCTGAGACTCCGCCCTCCTCCGCCTCTGTGGGGTTTGACAGGAGATTTCCGACCATGTCCCCACACCTGGCAGGGCTTGACAGGGGATCTCAGGCTGTGCTCCCCACCCAGCAGGGCTTGATGGGGGACCTCAAGGTGCACCTCCAGTGCTAGGTCAGGGGAACTCAGGCTGCGCCCCCTGCCCAGTGGAGCTTGACAGGGGACCTGAGGCTACACCTCCTGCAGATGGGGCTTGATGGGGGACCTGGTGCTGTGCCCCCACATCTGGTGGGGCTTGATGGGAGACCTCAGGCCATGCCCCTCACCCAGTGGGGCTTGACAGAGGATTTCAGGGCATGACCCCCACCCTGGTCTGGGCTGGGGGACGTCAGGCCACATCCCCCTCCTGGCACCAGGCCAGGGGACCTGAGGCTATGTCCTCTCCCGGCAGATCTTGACAAGGGTGGGACTGGCTGGATCTGAATCTTGCCCAGTATGGGGGTGGGCTGGTTGGATCTGGGTCTCACACGATTTTGAGGTGCATGTGAGTGAGCGGGGACTTGACTCTGGGTACCGTGGTGTGCCCCAGACTCTGACAGGAAGATTTTCATATACATTTTACTAATTTTCTTTCATCTCTGACACTTGTATTATAGAGAAAGGGCAAATAGCAATATTTATTTCCTCTAATTAATGCCTTTTTAATGTGCACAAATTTTGTGCACCAGGCCACTAGTCTATACTAATAATAGAGGAATATGCAAATTGTCCAGGATGCCATCACAGTAACAGTAGCAATCAAACAGCAGGCTGCCTGGGGCAACAAGGCCAACAGGGGGATTAGTGAGGGATGACCAAATGACTGAATAGCAAGATGCATGGGGCGACCAGGCTGGCAGGGGGGGTTAGTGAGGACCACCCACTGAACAGCAGGCTGCGTGGGGTGACTGGACTAGCAGGGGGGTTAGTGAGGGATGGCCAAACAATTGAACAGCAGGCTGCATGGGGCAACCAAGCTGGCGGGAGGCGGGGGGGGTTGGCAGTTAGGGGCAACCTGGCTGGTGGGAGGGGGGTAGTTGGGGGTGGTCAGGCCAGCAGGCAGAAGTGGTTAGGGGTGATCAGGCTGGCAGGGGGGCAGTTAGGGATGATCAGGTAGGCAGGCAGGTGAGCAGTTAGGAGCCAGCAGTCCAGGATTGTGAGAGGGATGTCCCAGATTGGAGAGGGTACAGGCTGGGCTGAGGGCACCCCTCACCCCATTCACGAATTTCATGCACCAGGCCTCTAGTGTTATTATAGATGCAAAAGGACAGATACGCTCAGTTAAGGTAAAGAATGACTTTGTCAGAGAAGATGCCTGCCTAAGCTGTGACTACCCACCATCACTGCTTTTAGTGAAAGTTTAATTTCAGGTCATCCTTGTGGTCACTTTAGGTCTGAGTTTGCAAGACCGCCACACAGGCCTCCCCTGAGCCGTCAGGTTCACATCAGTATAGGAACAAGAGAAAAAAGTTCTCCATATTATGCATCAGGTGATTATTTATTCACCCTCATTTAAAGAAACAATTAGAAAATGACTCAGATGCATTTTATAGAATTCAAACATTATGCACATACTAGTACATATTGTAGAATACTGTAAGTCTTCCATATCCCTCCTGAGAGACAAATGCTGTCAAGAAACTGCTATATATCCTTCCAATTTTTTCCTCCATACATATATATATATATCCTATCTAATAAAAGAGTAATATGCAAATTTGACCATACCTTTGCTATGCTACCAGCCAATCAGGAGTTGGAGGTGGGACCAAGCAGCATGTACGAGGCAGGCAGGGGGTGGAGGCCGAGGCATGCATGAGGTCAGTGGGGGCCAGGCCCATGGCGTGCAGGACGGGAGGCCTGGGTGTGCGGCTGCCCAGTGTAGGTTGCCCCCAGGGCTGGGCAGTCACCACTGGGGCTAAGGCCTGGGCTGGGGGAGTGGGGCCAAGGTGATCGCAAGCACTGGACCCCCAGGGCTGGGCGTTCGCCAATTGGTTGCCAGCAGCTGGGGCTTAGGCCAGGGCTGGGTGGGCGGGGCTGAGGCGACCAGGGCAGAGCTAGCCATCAGCCCCATTGCAGGGTGATGGCTGGGTGCCCAAGGCCTAAAGCTTCAGCCAGGGGTGAGGGGTCAGTAGGACATCCCCTGAGGGCTCCCAGTATGTGTGAGGGGGCAGGCTGGGCTGAGGGATCACCCAACCCCAGTGCACAAATTTTGTGCACCGAGCCCCTGGTGTGTGTGTGTATTTACAAAAATATATTTAGATCACATAAACTATTTTGCAACTTTCCTTTTTTATAATATATCATCCTCCCATGAAAGCACAGTATTTGTCCTCTTCTTTGAAAAATGAAGATGATTTTGTTGGATTCCTACATTTTCTTTATCCATTCATCTCTGGGTGGACACGTGATTTAGGGAAGCATTCTGTCTGTCTCCACTGTCACATTGTGAAGTGTCTCTGGGGGCCAGACTTTCCCAGCTGAGAACCACCTGGGTAGAAACTTCCCAAATTCTCCCAGGTGTTTGTGTCACTTGTACTCTGATGAGGTATCTCATTTGGTTTTAATTTGTATTTCTCTGGTGCCATATAATGTTGAGTTTTTTCAGTGTTTTTTTTGTTGTTGTTGTTGAAGATTTTACATTTCAGAGCAGTTTAAGCTCACAGCAAAGTTGAGGGGAAGGTATAAACATTTTTCACATACCTCTTCCTCTTGCATATGCCCAGCCTCCCTCACACCAATCTCTCACCACAGCGGTACATCCTGCACAGTTGAAAGTAATCAGGTCATAGTTGACATTAGGTCACTCTTAGTGGTGCACATTCTGTGGGTTTGGGCAAGTGTGTAGTGACATATGTCCATCATTACAGTGTCATACAGCGTAGGTTCACTGCTCTAAGTCTCTGAATGCCATCTATTTATTCCTCTTCCCAAACCCTGGCAACCACTGATGCAGTTACTGTTTCCATAGCTTTGCCTTTTTCAATATGTCAGATAGTTAGAATCTGCCACTTAGATGCAATTAAGGCTCCTCTGTGTCTTCTCATGGCTTGATAGCTTATTTCTTTTCTTAAAAATCTTTATTGTTTAAAGTATTATTTATGTCCCATTTTTCCCCCATTAACCCCCACCAGCCCACCATCATTCCAGACCTTCACTGCCCTATTGTCTGTATCTATGAGTTATGCATATATGTATAAAAGGTCATTGTTTGACAATCTCCCACCCACCCACCCTCCCCCACCTTCCTCCTAGATTTCACACTTTGTTCTGTGCTTCTATGTCTCTGGATCCACTCTGTTCATCAGTTTATTTTCTTAATTAGATTCCACACATGAGTGTGATCATGTGATACTTGTCTTTCTCTGACTAACTTATTTCACTTAGCATAATACTTTCCAGGTCCCTCTATGCTGTCTCAAAGAGTAAGAGAGTCTTCTTTTTTACTTCTACATAGTATTCCATGGTGTAAATGTACCATAGCTTTTTAATCAACTCATATGCTGATGGGCATTTGGCTGTTTCCAGATCTTAGCTATGGTGAATTGTGCTGCTATGAACACAAGGGTGCATACGTTCTTTCTGATTGGTGTTTTGGATTTCTTAGGATATATTCCGAGAAGTGGGATCACTGGGTCAAATTGCAGTTCCATATTTAATTTTTTGAGGAAACTCCATACTATTTTCTATAATGGCTGCACCAGTCTGCATTCTCACCAGCAGTACACAAGGGTTCCCTTTTCTCCACATCCTCACCAGCACTTGTCATTTGTTGATTGGTCAATGGTAGCAATTCTGACAGCTATACCTCAGTGTCATTTTAATTTGCATCTCTCTGATGATCAGTGACTTTGAAACATTTTTTCATAGGTCTCTTGGCCATCTGTATGTCCACTTTAGAAAAGGGCCTATTTGGGTTCTTTGCACATTTTTAAAAATTGGATTGTTTGTCTTTCTTTTAAAAAAATATATTTTATTGATTTTTTACGGAGAGGGAGGGAGAGGGATAGAAAGTCAGAAACATCAATCAGCTGCCTCTTGCACACCCTCTACTGGGGATGTGCCCGCAACCAAGGCACATGCCCTTGACCAGAATAGAACCTGGGACCTTTCAGGCCACAGGCCGATCCTCTATCCACTGAGCCACACCAGTTTTGGCTGTCTTTCTTTTTTGAAGTTGTATGAGTTCCTTATATATTTTGAATATTAACCTTTATCAGATGTATCATTTCCAAATATGTTCTCTCATACAGTGGTTTCCCTTTGCATTTTGTTGATGGTTTCTTTTGCTGTCTATAAGTTTTTTATTTTGATATAAATCCATTTATTTATTTTCGTCCTAGTTTCCCTTGTCCTAGGAGATACATCTGTAAATATATTGCTGTGAGAGATGTCCCTGCCTTGATATAGCTGTTCTTAGGGAAAATGGGTTCAGTTTTTCCCGTTGAGAATGATGTTCACTATAGGTTTTTCACATACGGCCTTTATCATGTTGAGATGTTCTCCCTCTAGTCCCACTTTATGAGTTTTTTTGCAACTTACAAACTTTATTAAACAAAAGTAACAGGTAAAGTCAAACAGGTACTTATATTTAAGAGAAAAAGTAACTAGAAGAAATTTTATCTTAAACACCTTTCAGTAACCTACTTATAGTTGCATTTAACTGAGCTCTGTTGCTCTGAAGAATACAGCTCATGCACAGGTGTGGATGAATGATTTGTACATTTTTCAAGTATTCACTGAATACTACTTATATACACATATACATTAAATATGAAAAGGATTTAATTGACAATCCTCAGATATCTTCATTTCTGTTGATCTTTGGGAAGAAGTCGTCGAAAGAGATTATGTGGTTCTGGCTCATGAATCACGTAATGAACCCAGCCAAGACTCCGTTGGACACCAAGTCTCCTCCACTCCTCTTCTGACATCAGACGGGTTTTGGGTACTTGTTTGGAAAGTTCTCCGGTAACATGGCCTGCCGATCCTCGCAGTGCTCGTCGAAGTATTTGTCTGAGTAGATCTGCTTGTGGGCCATCCTCCGCAGAGGCGCGGCGCGGAGGGCAGCCGCGGGCGGAGGAGCGGGCACAGCCAGCCAACCGTCCACGTCCGACCGAGGAAGCGACTCCACTGAACCAACCCCACTTTCTGAGTTTTTATGAAAAAAAGGTGTCGGAATTTTGTCTAATTCTTTTTCTGCATCTATTGATCTGATCATGTGATTTTTCTTTCAGTTTGTTGATGTGATGTATCTTGTTTATTGATTTGCGGATATTGTAGCAGCCTTGCATCCCTGGAATAAATCTCACTTGATCATGGTGTATGATCTTTGTAATATATTGCTGGGTCCCATTTACTAATTTTTTTGAGGATTTTAGCATCTGTGTTCATCAGGGACATTGGACTTTCTTTGTAGTGTCTTTATCTGGTTTTGGAATTAGGATAATGCTGACTTCATAAAAAGAGCTTGGACGTGTTTCTTCCTCTTGGGTTTCTTTGGAATAATTTGAGGAACACAGGTGTTAGCTCTTCTTTGAATGTTTGGTAAAACTCCCCTGTTAAACCATCCAGACCCAGGCTTTTGTTTTCTGGGAGTTTTCGATTACTGCTTCTGTTTCATTAGTTGTTATTGGTCCATTCAGGTTTTCTTCCTGATTCAGTTTTTGGAGATTGTATTTTTCTAGGAATTTGTCCATTTCATCCATATTGTCCAGCTTGTTGTAGTATTTTCTTACATTCCTTTGTATTTTTTGTGGTGTCAATGGTTACTTCTCGGCTTTTATTTTTTTTGTTTGTGTCTTCTCTTTGTTTCTTGTTGAGTCTGGCTAGGGTTCATCAATCTTATTTAGCCTACTAGATCTTGAAGAACCAGATCTTGGTTTCATTGATTTTTTTGTATTGTGTTTTTAGTCTCTATGTCATTTATTTCTGCTCTAATTTTTATTATTTCATTCTTTCTACATACTCTGGGCTTTTATTGGTGTTCCCTTTCTAATTCTTTAAGTTGTAGGGTTAAATAGTTTATTATTAATTTTTGTTTTTTTTAAATTAGGCTTGTAGTTCTAATGAACTTCCTTTTCAGGACTGCTTTCACTGTGTCCCAGGGATTTTAGGTTGTTTCGTGTTCATTTCCATTTGTTTTTAGGAGGTTTTTAAAATTTCTTTCTTGATTTCATTAATAACCCACTCCTTGTTTAATAATATGCTATTTAGCATCCATGTGTTTGAATGTTTTGGGGTGTTTTTACTGTAGTTAATACTGATCACCACTGACAACAAATAATCAATGCTTTGATCATAAAGGGACCAGAATGGGCCAGAAGACATAGCAAAATAATTTGGCTTCATGATAACACACCATCACACACTTCAAAACCAGTTAAAGACATGTTAAAAGATCTTGCCTGGGAAGCATTAACCTACCTGCTGTATTCAGCAGACCTTGCCCCTTCAGATTACCACTTGTTCCTATCCATGGCACACACACTTTCTGAGCAGC
Source organism: Antrozous pallidus (assembly GCA_027563665.1). NCBI lineage: Eukaryota > Metazoa > Chordata > Mammalia > Chiroptera > Vespertilionidae > Antrozous > Antrozous pallidus. The sequence continues at coordinate 119,874,673 of CM050512.1, read as the reverse complement.
ACTTCAAAATGTATGAAGATGTGGAAAATTGGGTCTCTGAACGGTTTGCCTCAAAACAAGTAAAGTTCTATTGGGATGGTATCCACAAACTACCTGAAATATGGGGGAAATATGTAGCTAGAGATGGACATTACTTTGAATAAATCACTTTTGATGTTTCTCTTGAAATTATCATGTTTTATTTGATTACAAAATCCATATTATTAACCAGTACACCTAGCAGTTGGGTCATGTTTTTGTATCCATTCAGCTACTTTATGTCTTCTGATTGGAGCATTTAATCCATTTACATTTAAGGCTATAATTGATAGGTACTTATTTATTGTCATTTTAATTCTGTATGCCGAGGTTTCTCTCTATTTTGTTTTTTCATTATATCAGTCCCATTAGTATTTCTTCTTTGCTGGCTTGGTGGTGATGAACTCATTTAGCCCTTTTTCTCCCCCTCAAAAGCTCTTTATTTCACCATCTTTCTTGAATGATAGCCTTGTGGATATAACCTTACTTTCAGATCTTTGCTTCCCATTACCTTGAGCACTTTATGCCATTCCCTTCTGGCCTGTAGAGTTTTTGATGAGAAATCAGGTGTCAGCCTTATGGCAGCAGCTTTGTAGGTAACAGTTTGCTTTTCTCTTGCTGCCTTTAAGATGTTTTTTTTTCTTTACTTTTTGGCATTTTAATTATGATGTGTCTGTGTATGGGTGTGTTTGGGTTCTTCTTGGTTAGAACTCTCAGTACTTCCTGAACTTGTGTGACTTTTTCCTTCACCAGGTTTGGGAAGTTTTCTGCCATTATTTCTTTAAACACCTTCTCTGTTCCTTTCTCCCTGTCTCCCTTTCTGGCACACCTACTATGAGAATATTGTTCATATTGTCCCACAGCTTTTTAAGCTGTCCTCCTGTTTTTTTAATTGTTTTTTTCCCCCTTTTAGTTTTCTGATTGAGTGACATTTTCTACCCTCTTTTCTAAGTCACTGATTCAATCCTCAGCTTCCCATTTCTGCTGTCTGTCCCTTCCAATGTGTTGTTTATTTGTGCTGTAATGTGCTTTATTTCTGTTTTCATAGAAATGTCTTTTCTCATACTGCTGAGCCTCTTTACCATCATTGTTCTGAACGTTATATCAGATAAATTTCTTATCTCCATTTCACTTATCTCTTCTGGAGAATCCTCTTGTTCTTTCATTAGTGGTTGTTTCTTTGTCTCTGCATTTTTGGCTGCCTGTTTGAGTTTGTGTCTGTTAGGTAGATCTGCTATGTCTCTTAGTCTCTAGTGAAGAACAGTGTCAAAAGCTGGTTCTGACTAATTATATCAGGCAAAGACTGAAGGCCTCCAAAGTCCTCCTATGCCTGCAGACTGATTTGATTTAGTCTTGAGTAGCTTTAAGGGAATGATCCACAGGTATGGTGTGAGTTTTCCAACTGGGTAGGACAATTGCTTCTGCCTGGAAGCTAATTGTTATTCTCAGTTTCTTAGTGGGCCCCAGAAACTCCACACTGAGGAAGTTGTTTTCCAATAGAACAGGTTGACTGTCTCTCTCCCAGGTAAGACTCCCTGGATAGGTCATGTCAGAATGAGAAAAATGACCTGTGCAGCATGAGAGCATGATTCAGCACAGGAAACTGGGGTGTCTCTACTCTAATTCCAGAGCTTTTAACCCTGGCTTCTGCTCATACAGCTCCAGTCTTCTCTGCCAGAGCACAAGGTGAGTGGCTGCACACAGAATTTTGTGTGTAGGTCCTTTAAGATGGTGCCTTAATTTCCAGTCATCTCTCCCTGGCAGATAGCAACCCTGCTGCTTTTCACAGCCAGATGTTTTCTGGCCACCTTTCTTCATTCTGGTGCTCTCTGCTGGGGGCTCAGCTTGGAGATTAGACCCCAGAGTTCTCAGTGGCAACCCCCCACAGCTGCGATATCTCTCCAGAACTTCAGCAGCTGTTTGTGGGAACTGGGCAGTCCTTTCACATATCTGCCCTTCCTACAGTCTCTATGCAGTCTCCACTTCCAGTCCCTGATTATCATGGTTCTCTACAGCCAGTCTTCAGTTGATTATTCTGGATTTTTTTTTTTTTTTGGTATTTTAGTTGTATTTTGGTATTCAAGTTTTGTCCTGGGAGCATGTCTGTGTAACATCTGCTTACTCTGCTGCCATTTTTTAAAAAAATATCCAGCTCATTTATTTTTAGTGCTGAGTAATATTCCATTATCTGGATGGACCATAGTTATTCATCCGTCACCTGCTGAGGAACATCATGGTTGCCTATAAGTTTTGGCAACTATGACTGAAGATGTTATAAGCATTCCTGAACAGGTTTTATATGGACATAACTTTTCCACTCCTTTGGGTAAATACCAAGGTGCATGTTTGCCAGACTGTGTGTTAAGAGTTTGTTTAGTTTTGTAGGAAAACACCTACTGTCTTTCCAAGTGGCTATACACCAGCAATGAATGAGAGCTTCTGTTGCTCCAAATACTTGCCAGCATTGTGTCAGGGTTTTAGATTGCGGCCATTCTGATAGTTGTCAGATGGTATCTTGTTGTTTTAATTTGACTTTCCTTGGTGACATATGACATAGAGCAGTAGTAGCCAAACTTTTGACCTCATGGGCCACCAGTGGTCCATGGACCACCAGTTGGCGACTGCTGATATAGAGCATTTTTTATATGCTTATTTGCTATCTATATATCTTCTGTGGTTGAGGTATCTCTTAAGGACGTAGTCCATTTTAAAAATGTTTCCTGTACTTTATGACTATATTTCCCTCCAGATTTAATAGATATAATCAATATATGTAAAAGCCTAAGCAACTGTTATGACTGGGGTGACTGGTCATTATGATGTGCACTGACCACCAGGGAGCAGACACTCAATGCAGGAGCTGCCCCATGGTGGTCAGTGTGCTTCCACAGCCAACCTCCCATGGCCAGCCTCTGAAGGCCTCCCTCTGAATTAGCCAATCATTAAAGGCTGCGAGCCTGAGCTCCAAACAAGAGCAAGGGACAGGTCACGTGTGTCAGGGATTATAAATCCTGAGCAGACTGCCTGCTTGGTGTGTGTGCTTCCAGACCTTGTGCACACCCTTCTATGCAGAAGTAAAGGTGTTTGCCTTGCTGCCTGGCTCCCGAGTATGTTTTGTGTTCTGTCCTTCTCTCCACCCTCACCCTGTAAGGAATTTGTGTACCAGACCTCTAGTTGACATATACTATTGTATAAGTTTAAGGAATATAATGTAATTATTTGAGGTATGTATATATTACAAAATGATTTCCAAAATAAATTTTACACATGTATTCCTCACATAGTTACAATTTTTTGTGTGTGATGAGAACTTTTAGATTTACTCCCTTAGCAACTTTTAAACACACAATATAATATAATCTACACTAATAAAAGAGTGAGATGCAAATTGACCATACGTTCACAACACCTACCAGCCAATCCCAGGAGTGACTATGCAAATGAACACAACAAAGATGGTGGGTTAATTTGCATATGCAGGTGCCAAGTGGCCAGGGGCGGGGCAGGATGCTTGCATCATCACCATGGTGATGACACAGGCATTCTGCACTGCCCTAGCCGCTCCGGGCCTCTGAGCAGCACGGGAAGGAGGGAAGGTGGCTCTGCACCAGAGCACAAAGGTGGCTCTAACCAGAGCAAAGGCGGTGCCAGAAGCCAGGGGCAGAAAGGCACATTCTTGCATGAATCTTTGTACATTGGGCTCTAGTTAACTATAGTCATCATTATTTATTAATCTTATAACAGGAAGTTATTCTGTTTCTATGAATTCATTCTTTTAGATTCCTCATGTAAATGATATCACACAGTATTTGTCTTTCTGTCTGACTTATTTCACTTAGCATAATGCCCTCCAGGGTTATACATGTTGTTGAAAATGGCAGCATTTCCCTTTTAATGGCTGATGGATATTCCACATAGGCTTTCCTTGCCTTGGCTAGGGTAAGTAATGCTGCAGTGATCATGGCCATGAGTGCAGATGTCTTTCTGAGATAACCTTTCCCTTCAATTATGTATGCTGCAAGTGGAATTGCTGCATAATTGGAAAATCTATTTTTAATTTTTTGAGGAATCTCCATACTGTGTTACATAATGGTCAAATGAATTTGCCAGCCTGCATGGTTGGGTCATGAAACAGGCTCTATAGCCTTGGGCTCTCTGGCTGTGGACCCAAATCAAGCAGGGCTCCCCACAGAGCTTGGCCAGATGGGGCCACCCATTCAGCTCGCCCCATGTTTTGGGGTTTTTATAATGGTGTCTTGTCTATGGATTGTTGCTAGTAGATCACCTGAGGATATTTTTTTCCCATTGATTTTTAGAGAGAATAGAAGGGAGAGAAAAAAAGCAAGAGAGAAGCATCCAAGTGAGGGAGACACATCAACTGATTGCTTACCACACACATCCCAACTAGGGCCTGGGATTGAACCTGCCACCTAGGTACGTGCTCTTGACCAGGAGTCGAATCCTAGACCCTTTGGTGCATAGGCCAATGCTCTAACCATTGAAAAATACCATACAGGGTTGTACCACAGCTTTTTTTTATTCATCCATGGTGAGCACTTGGTCTGCTTTCAAATCTTGGCTGTGGCAAGTAATGCTCCATTAACTTAGGAATGCATATATTCTTTCTAATTAGGGTTTTGGCTTTTTCTTATAAATTCCTAGAAGTAGAATTGCGGGGTCATAAGGCAGTTCCATTTAAAACTTTTTGAGGTCACTCCACATACTGCTTTCCACAGTAGCTGAGATCTATTGGGGAGTTTGTGGGGAGTGTGAGAATAAATAAATCATCTTTTCTGTCAAAGAACAGTTTAGACAGCCACCATTTTGGACTGCATGACTTGGCAATAGCCATGTTGCCCACAATGCTTGCAACTTTCCTGGTGACCACCGTCTTGAAACTGCAAAGGGCAGCCCCTCCCGCTGAATTAGCCAATTGTGAAAGACTGTGTGCCTGAGCTCCAAACGAGAGCAAGGAAAAGGTCAGTTGCATCAGGGATCATAAACCCGAGCAGACCGCCTGCTCAGTGTGCCCGTGCTTCCAGACCATGTGTGCACCCTTCTGTGTAGAAGTAAGCATGTTTGTCTGCTGCCTGGCTCCTGAGTATGTTTTGTGTTCTGCCAGGACCCCTGACTTGGGGGGCTTGCCTTGTTTCTAACAATTTGGGGGTTTGTCTGGGATACCGTTGGTTGTGACAGAGAAATTGGACCCTTCTCCTGAGGAGGTGCACCCTGCTGCCAAGTTGTGGTGGCTTGGGTGAGAGGGACACCCTGGGCTGACTATGAGCTTGGGATTGAGAGTCATCCAGCAATGCAGGAAGGGCCTGAGCAAGACCCGCGGCAATCAGGTAACCTCCTGCATGAGCCAGGTGGGAAATGGACTGAGTACTACTTTGGTGATTGAGTGTCCTCAGAGGTCTGGTGTATGTGACTGGGATGTGTCTTGGACATAAAGTGAGTGTGGAGTTCTGATCTGTGGTTCTGTTCTCCTGTGAGGGAAGCAGCCAGAGAGGGATGGAGCAGACCTTGGGGAGCATGAGAAACCTCCAATATGGGGGGTTGAGTACATAGTCACAAGGGACCTGCCAAGGATGGGAAACAGAAATTCTAGACATAGGGAGTACATTCCCCCAAAATAGTCCATTGGGAGAATGCTGAGGTTCTGGGGAGACAAGTTCCTGAACCAGGGACAGAGATGTTGCTCTTGGTGTAAACTTTTAGTGTTGTGAGTGCCTGTATGAGAGTCTTTGTTTTATGTCTCTTTGTTTTTTGTTTAATTTGTTTAAAGATGGGGCAAGTCTGCTTTGGGGGAAGCCCAGTTGTGTGTGGTGGGGCTTAATCCATGACAGAGTGTGCAGGAAAGTCCCAGCAGCTGCCAACAATCCTTATTATTGGGGATTCATCTTGCTCTTCCTGGCAAGGTGTTGGTCTGCCAGAAACTCTTAGCTAGTAAGATTTCCGTCTTTATGTCTATAAAGTAGGGACTTTAATTTGCTCTTCCCTGATTTATGATTTTCTGTGCTGGGTTAAAAATTTAAAATTCTAAATTAATTTAAAAGTGTATAATTATTAAAGATTGCAACCCAGGGAAGTTTAAAACAAAGGCTAGCTAATTCCAAGCCCAACAAACCATTATTTTCCCCAATTGAGGCAAAACAGAAGGGGAAAGGAAAAAAAAAGCCCAAGTACTTGGGTACTTGCCAAACTCAGCAGGGTGGAGAAATTTGAAAACCCACCCAGCATCATGTTTATTAAACATCCAGTTGTCAGCGTTGGCATTAACCATGGCAGGACCAGAATGGGACCGGACTGGCATGGAAGCGGGCGGCCCATGCCTGCTTGTGATGTCACAAACCCACGCAGGCCAGCCGAGGTGAAACTAAGGCTGACCTTGGGGGCATGACAGCAAGAGAATGGGTGGTTCTCGAATGAGGATGGACTGCATTCCAAAGCTGGTCCTGGAGGAATACAACTCCCAGCCAGATTAGTGTTTCTTTTCTTTAAACAGAAAGGGCAATCATAGTTAATAGCATAATTCAAATAAAATGGTTTTTCACATTGAATTATTCTTGTTACAAAATTAGTCAAGAGAATGCTTTTGGTAATAATTGGCTTTAAAAAATCTCAAAGTTGTTATGACATAATAAATATATGTAACTAAAATGATGAATTTAGGTAAAGCTTTTCAGTAATATTTATGAATATGTTAATAATGAAAGTCCAGTCACTCAACAGGAGACTGACTGTGCTCTTTGTTGGAGGAAGGGACCAGTTCTGTTTCTCTCTGTAAAGGCAGAGAAGCCTAAAAGGGAACAAGGACAATCTGCCTTGTTGCCCTGCCTTCCCCTCCCTGTGACCCAAGAAGGATCTGAGGGAACAGCGAAGATGGCGATTTACAATCCCAGACTCCCCTTTGGGAGGAGAGTTTGATAAGGCCCCAACCACCATGAGGCCACTGCACCATCAGAAACCAGATGTTTTAGGCTGAGAAAGGAGTTGGAGTAATAAAAAGAGTTAAAACCTCTGCCGGAAGACTCAGCTGACTAGCTAGACTGAAAGAAGGGGAGTGATCTGAAAGTCAGCTATGGCTGTCTGGGAAAGGGAGCACCTGGCTGGCCCTAGAGCACTTCCAGCAGATGTGAGATTTCCAAACCTCAGTGGAACTCAGAGCCTACATAAGGTTGTCAATATTCAGCAAAGCAAAGAATTTTACCAAGATTAAAAGATCAAATGAGAAAGTACTCTGGTCTAGATCCTGAGGACCTGTTGGGCCAAGAAATATTAAAAATTACATTTGTCATCACTAGTAGGCCTGACATTTCAAGAAAACTGCAAAGTTAGAGAACTGGAACAACAGAAGTGCAGAAAAGCTCTTAAAAGAGGCTCAGAAAACCTATGTACATAAAAACAAAGAAGGCAAAAACAACAACAAAAAAAACCCCTAGCATAATGGTTACACTTATAGAACAAATGGCCTAGGGAAGGGCTGGCTTGGGGGGCCAGAAACAGAAGCTGCAGCATTAACCTTAGATGTTATCTCTAAGGAAGAATGTAGTAGTTTAAATCCAAGCTTACTCCTATAATAATATTCTTAATTAACTTAAAGGCTTTGAGCATTGCTGGGTTAAATGGTAAACATCTAAATGTGTGTGTGTGTGTGTTTTAAAAATTGAAATGTTAACTGCTAGACAAGTTTTAATTTGCCTGCTCTTAGTTTTTATTACAGAAGGTTTCTTGTACTTTGTTGAAGGTATATTTTTTGAAAGTAAAAGTGCATTTAAAATACGTTCATAAATGTTAATCTAAGAAATGCTGACTGTTTTTGAAAAATTAAGGTTTCTAAAAGTGAAGACTTATACTTAATGGAAGAACTGAAGCATGATTATGCATTTTTGAAGGGCATAGAAAGAAGGTTTGAAGACTAATTTTGAAGTGTGAAATTTGTGAGGTTGTGTATGTGATAAGAAGGAAAAGAGAAATGTTAAAAAGAAACCAATTAAATGAAATAAGCTAGTAAGCCAGGACAAGCACAACAGGGAAACTGAGATATTTCAACAGCAGTTTGAAACAACCTAGAAAACTATCTTCCCTAAACCAAGGACTCTTAAGAGTAAATGATTTGTATTTTGGCTCCCTACACAGAGGGTAAATAGCTTATGTCAAAACACTCAAGGAGACTGATAGCAGAAATCCAATTAGTTATATATCATCTTTTGGTAGAATCAAGTTTGACAACCTTCCTAGGGTTTGAATTTTAAGAAAAGTTTGTTGTTGTTGTTGTTGTTTTTACCTGGAGTTGGCTGTAGGTGATTCCGGTTGGCTGGAACGCCTCAAGATATTTCTACAAAGGAAACTAGGCACCAATTTCTTAAGAACTATGCACTGGCTATCTCTTCTACTTTAACTCTCTCAGGTTAGAAGGCCTCCTGACCAAAGGACCTCTTGAATTTCTGGTTCAACACCATCGACCAGAAGACTACATTTATTCTAATCAAGACTTGAAAGGGAAGCAAGTTGGAACCCTCCTGGGAAGGACTTTACCTGTCTTGCTTACCACAGAGACTGCTGTTCAGACTGCAGAGTGAGATTGAACCCATCAGACATAGGTTAAGGGTGGACACACCTCAAATGGAACAGTCATTACCAGGACATGTCCCCTTGAAATTGACACTAAAAACTGTGAGCTGTCTTAATAACCATCATGTACTGAGTTCTCTTTGTTTTAAGGATCTGGCACATTGCTGGAGCTTACAATGTGGGCTGGAAAAATGTGTATAATCTGGATCATGCTTATCCAGTTAAGTTATTGATTACAGATAACTTGAATGACTTGGTTATTTCAGCCTTTAGTCAAAAGATTAGCCAGAATTAGAATAAGGAGTAGATGTCACAGGACAAGATCCCTTAGGCCAGTGGTCGGCAAACTGGCTCGTGAACCGAAGGTTGCCTCTCTATTGAGTAATGAGTTTGCTGACCACTGACCTAGACTCTCGATTCCAGTAATTACAGGCTGTTGTTGTTCCTTGTGATTAAGGCCCTATCCCAGTGGTCGGCAAACTCATTAGTCAACAGAGTGGCAAACCTCGGCTCACGAGCTGCAGCTCACGAGCTGCAGTTTGCTGACCTCTGTCCTAGGCCACTGCTACTACCATGTGAATAGAAGTAGGATACAAGAGAATAAATGCCTGGGTGGAATGTGTTAAATATTCTGTATGCACCCTAAATAAAAGCCACTATTATGCTTATGTAGCAGGAAGGTTAGAGACCCAAGTGGTCTCATTTCCATTCGGATAGACCTCAGACAGTAACAGGATGAAACCACCTGAGGAAATGCTTCCTGTAAGACTCTTGCCCTGTTGTTCCCATTCAACAGAGGTAAAGAGCTAGGACTCCCTCTTCACCCCACCCCCCAAAAAATGATCCCACACATCCTCTGACGTACACTATACCCCCTGCCTCTCAAGGGGGAAACAGTGCTCAGAGTTTATGAGAAATGTACCCAGATGCATACATGGCTGAGTATCTTCAGAAGCCCATCGTGCTGCACTGTCGGTACCCTTTGCTGATGTCTGGTGGTGTTATGGGGGACCCTTACTTGTGGCCTTGCCCAGCAAATGGAGTGGAACTTGTGCTCTGATACAATTGGCTATCCTTTTGATGTTGGCATATTGTAAACCTTTTTCAATGGACAGACAGACTAGGAAGAAGAGAGGCTCCTCTGATCCCCATATACACACAGATCCCATTGGGGTTCCAGGAGGAGTGCCAAGGAGTTTAAGGCTATAAATCAGATTACCACAGAGTTTGAGTCTGCCCTGTGCTGGTGGCCCATTGTGATCAAGAATGTGGTGGATTAGTTACATTTTTTAGAACCAGCAAAGGCTTGTTAACTACACTGGAGACACAGTTAAAGGGACAGTGAACAGCTAGATGCTACCAGAAGGGTGCCCTGGGAGAACAGGTTGGACTTGGATACGATTCTGGCAGAAGAAGGAGGAACATGTGTAATGTTGGGGCCATTGCTGCACATTCATCCCTGAAAAAACAGCCCATGGACCATCACTGACCCTGAGGCATCAGCAGCTTTAGTAACGTGTGAGCAGGAGCCTGGGATCGAGGTCCTTTCTCTGATGCACTAGAGTGATGGTGTCCACTTTACCCCTTTGTGTAGGAGCTACAGTGATGGGGTGTTACATCATCCCATGTCTTATTCAAGGGCTAATTGGAACCTCATTGACCAAACAGCAAGTTAGTCTTCTAGACACTGCAGAGCAGGAAAGTCAATGAGTGTCAGCCGAGTTGGAAGAAAAGAGTTTAAATAAAGAAAAGGGGGGAGAGAAACCAAGATTGCAGCATAGGTAAACACCTAAACTTCTGCCTCACACAACAATATCAAAACTGCAACTGAAAGACAAAACAAACACCATCCAGAACCACAGGAAAGCTGGCTGAGTGGAAATTCTACAACTAGAAGTAAAGAGAAAATCACACTGAGACTTAGAGGAGCTGCAAAAGGCTGAGGTAAAGAGCTGTGTTTTGCGGAGAAGACAGGCTGCTGAGTGCATGGGTGGCTGAGTGTGTGGCTGGCTTTCTAAAGTGGGAGGGAGATGGAAGCTCCTAACTGTGCTGAATACCAGTTCCGGGTGAGACTCTGGGAAACCAGACTCATTTGGGGGGAATCTGGACTGTCAGGAAAAGAGAAAACATACCGAGACTCAGGGGAGCTGAGGAAGGCAGAGGTCCAGAGGAGTGTGCGCGCAGAGAGGACTGACTGCTGAGTGCATGGGCGGCTGAGTGTGCGGCTGGCTTTCTCAAGCAGGAAGGAGGCAGAAGCTCCCAACTATGCTGAACTCCAGTTGCGGGCGAGTTTCTGGGAACCCAGACTCATTCAGGGAGAAACTGGACTGCCTAGCAGCAGGCAAAGCTTGAGAGTGGCTTTCTGTCAGAGGTGCTTTTCAGAAATTACCAAGGGACACTGAGACCCAGGAGCTTCATAGGGCAGGACTGACAGGAAGGCAAGGCTGTCTGCTCCACCCTGAAACTCCACCATATCCAGGCTGAGCACAGAGGCTTTTGCAATTTTGCAAGACTTGTCTCATAAGAGTGTTTCCAGCACAGAAGTTTCCCCAGTGTACACACAGCTGATCCTCACAGTCAATTGATCTGAAGATCATTTCCTCCAAGTGATACCAACAACAATCAAGACTTAACTACAACAAGGTTGTGCACACAGTCCACTAAGGGGTGCACTAAGAGTACCCACCTCAGGTAACTGGGGAGGTTGAGTCACTGGGCCCTATAGGACACCTACCACACAAATCTACTCTACCAACTCAGGGAAGCAGTGAAAATGTGGAGATAAAGAAACAGATCACAAATGAAAGAAAGCAAACAACTGGATATAGAGTTCAAAACCCGGTTATAAGGTTTTTCAAGAATTTCCTAGAAAAGGCCAATAAATTTAGCGAGACTCTCAAGGATATGAAAAAGGACCAACTAGCAATTAAACATACACTAACTGAAATAAAAAATATTATACAGAAACCTAACAGCAGATTAGAGGACTGCAAGAATCAAGTCAAAGATTTGAAATACAAAGAGACAAAAAACATTCAACTGGAAAAGCAAAAAGAAAATCCAAAAATTTGAAGATAGTGTAAGGAGACTCTGGAACAACCTCAGTTGTACCAAAATCCAAATTATAGGGGTGCCAGAATAAGAGAGAGAGAGCAAGATACTGGAAACCTATTTGAAGAAATAATGACAGAAAACTTCCCTCACCTGGTGAAAGAAATAGACTTACAAGTCAGGAAGTGCACAAAACCCCAAACAAAAGGAGTCCAAAGAGGACCACACCAAGACACATCATAATTAAAATGCCAAAAGCAAAGACAAAGAGAGAATGTTAAAAGTAGTAAGATAAAAGCAGTTAATTACCTACAAGGGAGCACCCATATGACTGTGAGCTGATTTCTCAATAGAAACTATGGAGGCCAGACAGGAGTGACAAGGAATATTCAAAGTAATGAATAACAAGAACCTACAACCAAGATTACTCTACCCAGCAAAGCTATCATTCAGACTTGAAGGTCAGATAAAGTGCTTCGCAGATAAAGAAAAAGTTAAAGGAGTTCATCACCACCAAACCAATATTATAAGAAATGCTGAAAGGTATTCTTGAAGAAAAAGAAGAGGGAAGAAGGAAGAAGGAAGGAGGAAGAAGGAAGAAGGGAGAAGGAAGAAGAAGAAGGAGAGGAGGAGGAGGAGGATGAGGAGGAGGAGAGGAGGAAGAAGAGGAAGGAAGGAAGGAAGGAAGGAAGGAAGGAAGGAAGGAAGGAGGAAAAGATAAAATTTATGAACAACAAATATATGTCTATCAACAAGTGAATCTAAAAATCAAGTGAATAAAAAATCTGATGAACAGAATAAACTGGTGAATGTAATAGAATCAGGGGCATAGAAAGGGAGTGGACTGACAATTCTTGGGGAGAAAGTGGTGTGGCGGGTACGGGAAGAGACCAGACTATAAACGCTTACACCTATGGATGAGGACAATGTGGGGGAGGTAAGGTCAGAGGTAAGGGAACCGGTGGAGGGGAGCTATAGGGGAAAAAAGAGGAACAATTGTAATAATTTGAAAAATGAAGATTTATTAAAAATAAATAAATAATTAAAAAAAGAAAAGGGGGTAATTGTGAGAAGAAACAAATCATCTTTTCTGTCAAAGAACAGTTTAGACAACCGCCGTGTTGCCCACATAGCTTGTAGCAGCTCCCTTGGGGACCACCGTCTTGAAACTACAAAGGCCAGCGTCTCCCTCTGAATTAGCCAATTTTGAAGGACTGTGAGCCTGAGCTCCAAACAAGAGCAGGGGACAGGTCACGTGCAACAGGGATTATAAATCCTGAGCAGACCACTGCTTGGTGTGCAAGTGCTTCCAGAGCATGTGTGCGCACCCTTCTATGTAGAAGTAACGATGTTTCCCTTGCTGCCTGGCTCCCAAGTATGGTTTGTGTTCTGCCAGGACCCCTGTCTTGGGCCGGGGGGGGGGGGGGGGGAGGCTCGCCTTGTTTCTAACAGGGCTGATGGTGGGAGGATTGAGCAAAAAAAAAAAAAGAAAAGAAAGAAAAAAAATCATGGACATGAACAACAGTGTGAGAATTTCTGGTGGTGGGGGTGGAGAACTGAGGGCATGGGAGGAGGAGGGTATATTGGGAGATAAATGGTGATGGCTGAAGACTTGACTTGGGGTGGTGAACACACAATACAGTGTACAGATGATGTGTTGTAGTATTGTATGCCTGAAACCTATATAATTTTATTAACCAGTGTCACCCCAATAAATTAAATATAAAGAAAAAAAAAGGGTAAGCATAGTTATTTTAAATTTGGCTCTCATAATTTTGGCCCAGATTCAGAAAAATTCCTTGTAGGAATATTTGACTGTAGGATGGTATTCTTTTTCTCCAGAGTGGAGTTTTTTTTTTTATGCCAGGCACTTGTAGGCATTTGTGATCTGGGAATCATCTTCATCTGGTACCAGAGATTGAAATTACTTGAAATTGGGCTGTAATTCCTGTGAAGGCCAGTGCCCTTCACATTCATTCTTTTTTAAGATGTATATATTTTATTGATCTTTTACAGACAGGAAGGGAGAGGGAGAGTTAGAAACATTGATGAGAGAGAAACATCAATCAGCTGCCTCCTGCACACTCCCTACTGGGTATGTGCCCACAACCAAGGTACATGCCCTTGACTGGAATCAAACCTGCAGGCTGATGCTCTATCCACTAAGCCAAACCAGTTAGGGCCATATCCATTCTTATTCATAAGATATGCCATCCCTTCTTGCCCCCAAATTTCAGCTCTCTTCCTGGTAGCACCACAAAAATGGAGTTAAGTGTTCAAGGTCACACAGTTAGTGGTAGAGCTAGGAAATAAATCTCAGCAGTCTGTCCTTATATCTGGGTTACAGTAACCTACCATGCTGCCCACCCACACAATGAGGGAAGGGTTTCTTTGTTTTGTTTCTCAGTGTGCATCCACACTTAACGTGGCACATAGTATTCATAAAATATTCATTAATGTAAGAATGAATCTGCTCCCATTAGCAATGTTGTTAATGTAGGTATTTCCAATCTCACAAATTGTTGAGTGGCGTATTGGGTTTATAGGTGTGATGTTACTTTTGTTTATTCTTTTAATTTGATTTCTGTTGATGGTGATTGTTTCGTATTGTTTCTGAATTAGTATTTTGATAAGAATTGGAAAAGCTACTGGCCAAATTTACCTGGAAACTTGCATCAGTAACTCACTGATTATTTCTTGTGCTTAAAGTTTTGTACATTATTAGAAGCTCAGTAGATGCTAACTAAATTAAAAATGTAAGGAGAAACAATTTTTCAAATATTTCAAATTTTTTTTGTTTCTGTTGTCATCCCCAAAATTAAGTATTTCAAATTTAAATAATTGTTTAAAATTTACCTTTTTAGAGAATCTTGTTTTTTTTAAAAAAACTTTTACTTCCTCCTTAGAGTTGAAGAATGGATTTGTTGGAGTTGAACAAATTTATGGTTCTTCTGTGGAAGAATTTTATTTTGAAGGTAAGTTGAGCTATTATAGGATTACTAGAGGCCCAGTGCATGAAATTTGTGCATGAGGGGCTGGTGTCCCTCAGTCCAGCCTGCACCCTCTCGAATCTGGAATACCTCAAGGGATGTCTGACTGCCCGTTTATACGGGATCCTACCGAAGCGGGCAATTGGATCCCTCTCACAGTGCAGGACTGCTGGCTCCCAACTGCTTGCCTCCCTGCCTCCCTGATTTCCCCTAACTGCTTCTGCCTGCCAGCCTGATCACCCCCTAACCACTCGCCTGCCAGACTGATTAATGTCTAACTGCTCCTCTGCCAGCCTGATTGCCCCTAACAGCCCTTCCCTGCAGGCCTGGTCCACCTCTAACTGCCCTTCCCTGCAGGCCTGGGTCCCCACCAACTGCCCTTCCCTGAAGACCTGGTCACTGCCAACTTTCCTCCCCTGCCAGCCTAAATGCCCAAGTGGCCTCCTTTGCCATCCTAGTTCCTCCCAACTTTCATTCCCTGCTGTCCTGATCACCCACAACTGCCCTCCCTTGTAGACCTGGTCCTTACCAACTGCTCTCCCCTGCTGGCCATCTTGCGGTGGCCAGCTTGTGTCTACATGGGGGCAGCCATCTTGTGTGTTGGAGTGATGGTCAATTTGCATATTACTCTTTTGTTAGATAGGATAGAGGCCTGGTGCATGGGTGGGAGCCTGCTGGTGTTCCCTAAATGGTGTCCTGGATCAGGGAGGGGGTTCTCTTGGGGTATGGAATGGCCTGGGCGAGGGGCCTGTGGTGGTTTGCAGGCCACCCATGCCCCCTGGCACCCCAAGCAGAGGCTCTGGTATCTGGAATTTATTTACCTTCTATAATTGAAACTTTGTAGCTTTCAGTGGAGGCCATGGCAGGCCAGGAACTTGGCTTGCTCTGTCACTGGGGAAACCCAATCCTCCTGCTTGCTCTGTGACCACAACCATTTTTGTTGGGATTTTTTTAATCTTCTGTAATTGAAACTTTGTAGCCTTGAGTGGAGGCCTGGGGTTGCCAAGGTGTGCAGAAGCTTGGTTTCCTCCATTGCTGGGGAAGCCCAAACCTCCTGTTTGGTCTGTGGCCACTGCCACTTTGTTGGGATTTATTTATCTTCTATAATTGAAACTTTGTAGCCTTGAGCAGAGGCCTGGGCAGGCCAGGGTGTTCAGGAAGCTTGGCTTCCTCCATTGCTGGGTGAAACCCAAGCCTCCTGCTAGCTCGATGGCCATAGCCATCTTGGTTGGTTTAATTTACATATTCACTCTTGATTAGCTGGTGGGCATGGCCTGTGGGTGTAGGGAAGGTATGGTCAATTTGCATATTACTCCTTTATTAGATAGGATGAGAATGTTGCTACCACAAATTACTCTTACCAACATAAAGAGAGTGATTTAAGTATTTTACACATTGTTTCAAGCACTTTATATTTCAAGTTATACTGTAATTTGCAATAAATATAATTTTACAAGTTTTTGTTCATAAAATAGAGAAATTGATGATTGGAATAAGAATGGGTCACTTTTATAAAAGTTTGTGTCCTTGTGTTATGGTGGTTATAACAGGAAGGTAAATGGGAAAGAGGAAATGGGATCTCTCTCACAATCCAGAACTGCTAGCTCCCAACTGCTCACCTGCCTGCCTTCCTGATTGACCCTAACTGCTTCTGCCTGCCAGCCTGATCACCGCTAACCACTCCCCTGCCAGCCTGATTGATGCCTAACTGCTCCCCTGCCAGCCTTTTTTTTGTCTCTAACTGTCCTCCCCTGCAGGCCTGGTTACCCCCAAATGCTCTCCCGTGCAGGCCTGGGTCCCCCCGCAACTGACCTTCCCTGCAGGTCCAGTTGCCTCCAACTTTCCTCTCTGCTGGCATGGTCAACCCTAACTGCCCTCCCCTTCAGGATTTATTGCCCCCAACTACCCTCCCTTGAAGGCCTGGTCCCTCTCAACTTCCCTCCCCTGCTGGCCATCTTGGGGTGGCCATCTTGTGCCCACATGGGGGCAGTCATCTTATGTGTTGGAGTGATGGTCAATTTGCATATTATTCTTTTATTAAATAGGATTAGATAGGATAGAGGCCTGGTGCATGGGTGGGAGCCAGCTGCTTTGCCCTGAAGGGTGTTCCATGGGGCAAACTGGGTGAGGGGCCTGTTGTGGTTTGCAGGCTAGTCACACCCCCCAGCGACCCAAGAGGAGGCCCTGGAATCTGGGATTTATTTATCTTCAGTAATTGAAACTTTGTTGCCTTGAGCAGAGCCAAGCCTCCTGCTTTCTCAGTGGCTGCAGCCATTTTTGTTAGGATTTATTTATATTCTATAATTGAAACTTGGTAGCCTTGAGTAGAGGCCAAGGCAGGCCAAGGCTATGGGTGCTTGGCTTCTTTCATCGCCAGGGGCAACTCAAGCCTCCTACTCTCTCCAGTTCCGTGGAGATTTTTTGTTATGATATATTTATTTTCTATAATTGAAACTTTGTAGTCTTGAGTGGAGGCCTGGGCCCACCAGGGTATGCAGGAAGCTTGGCTTCCTCTATTGCTGGGGAAACCCAAGCCTCCTGCTTGCTCCTGATTGGCTGGTAGGCGTGGCTTGTAAGTGTTAGAAGTATGGTCAGTTTGCATATTACTTTTCTCTTAGATAGGATTGCTAAATCTAATAGATGATCATAGGAATAATCTGACAGCCCAGTCCCTGCATTTCATTCATACTGTGGCCGTTTCTGGAGCAGGGTTATCTCTTGCACATAAGTGGGGTCCTCAGGAAATGAAAGAACAGCAGAATGACTCATAGGAGGAGAGAAAAAGACAGTCCAGTACACAGTAGTGTACCAGTATATTGAGCCTTTTTTCATCTGTATCTTCTTTTATGATGTGGCTGTTAATATCAAATAACCAGTCACTTGCAAAGTTAGCATGCTCTCCGGCTCACAGTCCCTCTCCCCCGCAGCGCCGGCGGTGCACTGCTCTGGCTGCCGAGACCATCCTGACGGTCCTGTTTGTTGGCGTGCTGCTGGTGACGCGCAGGTTCGCAGCCATCACCAAGCGGGGGCCCTTCAGCTACTCCCCGCAGCCTGTGGACCAGCTGCCAGTGTTCCTCAGAGAAGTCCCTTCTAGGGTGTGGGAAATGGCTTTTGTGCCTTCCAAAAGTGTTGTGGTGAAGGATATCGTTGAAACTGTGAAAAGAGATTTACACTACAATTTTAAAGGTTAGAAATTAAGGTTTTTCTGGGGAGAGGGGAAAAACATTATTAAATTGTTTCAGTGAAGACACACTTGCAACCTTTTCACTGGGCATAATCTTCCAAGTAAAGCATTTTAGGATGTCATCATAACCAGGTGATAATCTCCTAAGTATAATAATATAGCTTGGCTAAACTTGAGAGTTAAATTTGCATAAAATATATTTTCCTAGATCTCAAAGCAAATAGTAGTGTTTAAAAAGTAGATGATCAATTTATTTTATTCTAGATTATTATCCAATCCTGTGATACTCAATCTTCCTTGTTTCTAGTTGTGTTGTTTAAACCTTGGGAAGCATAACTCCAGGGGCACATGATGGTGTGTCAAAGGTATACAAAGAGACAGCATAAGCAGGAGTCCTCCTTTTGGATGCATACAAAGTTGTCAGTTATTTCAAACATTGCGTAGATAAAAATGTTGCCTGAGTCACAGAGGAATGCTGTATTGAAGATTCGGGCTATTTAGAATTATTATAAAAGTTCCCCATTCTTCACTTACCCTCACATTCTTAACTCAGTTTCTCACCTCTTCCTCCCAGAAATAAAAATCATCAGAAGTTTGGTGGGCATCTCTCCAGCGCCCCCTCTCTTTATACATATATATTTATTCGGCAGCATATTTTTTCAATCTTTTTTTTTTTTTTTCTCAATGGATTTTAGAGTCCTTGAGAGTAGGTGACATCTCAAAACATTTTTTATTAAAAAACACCATTGAAGCTGAAGGATGCAAAATCTCAATAATTTCTTTTAAGTCTACACCACAAATATTCTAATAAATGTAGTCTTTTACAGGCTACTCTGGGTTATCCAAAATATTCTGAAATTTCCATTCTGATTCCTTCTTTGATACATGGGAATTTTAGAAGTATATTATTTAACTTCTAAACATTGTTACCTTTCTGTTGTTGCTTTTATTTTAATTTCCTTGAATAAGAGCATATACTGTATAATGTCAGCTTGAAATTTTGAGAATTGTTTATGGCTAGTTTATAAGGCATTTTGATAAACTGTCTGTGTGCATATTTAAGGCTGTTCTGTAGCATTTGCTTGTGGTGACCTATGTATGTCACCTAGGTCAAGTTGGTTAATCCTCATGATTTCCAAACCTCCTGTGTTTTCACTACTTTTTACCAACTTATTCCATTAGTTATTGGAATAACTACATTTTCAACTAGGTGTCATCAGCACTTAAAAGATTATACATATTAAAATTTCCCTTTTGCTTGTATATTTTGAAATTAACAGGTCATGGAATCTTTTCTGTTGAGTTGCTTTAAAAATATTTCTCAATTCTGAAATTTTCCATTTCTCTCTAAAAATATTTTATTTTTAAATTTATTAGCTATATTAACTATAGTAACTAGAATCCCTATAAAAAAGTTCTGATATTTAGATTACCTGTGTACATTATTTTCTCTTAAGTCATTGAGTTCTGTTTTATAACATACTAAAGGCCTGGTGCATGAAAATTCATGCACTAGAGGGGGGTCTCTCAGCCTGGCCTGCCCCTTCTCACAGTCCGGGAGCCCTCAAGGGTGGGAAGATCAGGGGAAGGCAATGCCCTCATCACACCTCTGCTGCTGCCACTGCCAGCAGCACAGGCTTTGGCCGGTCCTGGTTACCTGTGCTTCGGGCCGGCCCTGGGCCACTGGGGGTCTGAGGGCAGGACCAGCTGCACTATGTGCCCGCCCCCTCCCCGCCCTGGCTGGGCTGCTAGGGCTGGGGAACTCCAACGGGCCTGAGGGTACTGGGTACCACCATTTTGTGCCTGTGGATGCTGCTATCTTTTGTGATGGCATGGTGGTCAATTTGCATATTCCCTCTTTATTAGATAGTTGTATTTATTTTACTTTATTTATGAACCTTTTTTATTTTATTGTTGACAATATTACAGATGTTTCCCATTTCTTCTACCCGTCTTACCTTCCTATATATCTTATATTTTGACTAGAGGCCCGCTGCACAAAATTCGTGCACGGGGGCAGGGGTGTCCCTCAGCCCAGCCTGCACCCTCTCCAATCCGGGACCCCTCAAGGGATGTCCAACTGCCCGTTTAGCCCTGATCCCAATAGGATTGGTCCTAAACGGGCAGTGGGACATCCTTCTCACAATCCGGGACTGCTGGCTTCAAACTGCTCGCCTACCTGCCTCCCTGATTGCCCCTAACCGCTTCTGCCTGCCAGCCTGATCACCCCCTAACCACTCCCCTGCCAGCCTGATTGATGTCTGACTGCTCCCCTGCCAGTCTGTTTGTCCCCAACTTCCCTCCTCTGCCGGCCTGGTCACCTCTAACTGCCCTCCCCTGCAGGCTTGATTGCCCCCAACTGCCCTCCCTTGCAGGTCTGGTCCCTCCGAACTGTCCTCCCCTCCTGGCCTGATCGCCCACAACTGCCCTCCCTTGCAGGCCTGGAACCTCCCAACAGCCCTCCCCTGCTGTCCATCTTGTGGTAGCCATCTTGTGTCCACAGGGGGCAGGATCTTTGACCATATGAGGGCAGCCCTCTTGTGTGTTGGAGTGATGGTCAATCTGTGTATTACTCTTTTATTAGATATGATAGAGGCCTGGTGCATGGGTGGGAGCCAGCTGGTTTGCCCTGAAGGGTGTCCTGGATCAGGTTGGAGTTCCCTTGGGATGTAGAGTGGCCTGGGCGAGGGGCCTGTGGTGGTTTGCAGGCTGGTCATGCCCCTCAGTGACCCAAGTGGAGGCCTTGGGATCTGGGATTAATTTATGTTTTACAATTGAAACTTTGTAGCCTGGAGCAGAGCCAAGCCTTCTGCTGGCTTCATGGCGATATAATTGAAACTTTGTAGCCTAGAGTGGAGGTCTAGGCCGGCCAGGGCTGCAGAAGCTTGGCTTCCTCCATCGCCCGGGCAACCCTAAGCCTCTTCTCTCTCCAGCTCAGTGGCTGCCGCCATTTCTGTATCTTCTATAATTGAAACTTTGTAGCATTGAGTGGAGGCCTAGGCAGGCAATGGCAGGCGGAAAGCTTGGTTTCCTCAATTGCCGGGGAAACCCAAACCTCCCTCCTGCTCTCAGTGCTGGCAGCCATCTTGGTTGGGGTTTATTTGCATGATTTGCTCCTGATTGGCTGATGGGCATGGCTGTTGGCATGGCTTGATCGGAGGTATGGTCAGTTTGCATATTACTCTTTTATTAGATAAGATGATAGAAGTTGTGGGTGAAAATATTAGAGGCTTTTTAGGGTTTAAGTTCTCTTCTGGATGGCTGTCAACTTTATTCCAGTGACGACAGGTTTAAGTTCCAGTAAGGACCGCTCTATTCAGTTTTCTCTTTACTCCTGAGGGACACCTCTTCTCCTAGGGTGTGGTCATTGTTCCTAGGGTGTGGCCTACCTGGGGGTCAGTGGGAAGTCTGGAATGTTTTTGAACCTGCCAACTTGGTGAGGTGTGAACTCCATTCTTGCTCTGAGCATTGCCCAGCTGCTGCAGTCACTGCCTGCGTTGTGTCCTGCTGCCAGCTGGTTTCCTGCAGTCTACCCTGTGCATGCCCAGGCTCAGAGCTGGTCTGATTTCAGGGGAATATACGTGCTGAATTTTCACCTCACGTCTATGCTATTCTCTTCTCTTTGGAATTTTGCTTCTTAAGTCCCATCCATTTTGGCAGCCTGAACTCACCTCTTTTTCTTCAACTTAGTAAATTAGCAACATTTGGCAATTGTTTTCAGGGACAATACCAGGGTGAATATGGCATTCATCTTGTACACTTCAAACAGTTTTATAGATTTTGTTCAACTTTTATGCAGTGGGAAAGTTTAATCTTATGTAAGCTACTCTATCATAGCTAGAACTGGAAGTGCTTATATGAGAATTTTTAAATTTTTTGCTGGTTATTTCCAAGTATTTTACATTACAAGAGGCCTGGTGTATGGATTTGTGCACTGGTGGGGTCCCTCAGCCTGGTCTGCGGGGATGGGGCCAAAACTGGCTCCATTCTCTGAGGAGTCCCGGATTGTGAGAGGGTGGTTCTTGGGTGATACATCTGGAATCAGGCTCCTTCCTCTTTGGTTCTGGGTGCATCACCTGAGGACCACGGCTGCCAAGTCACCACAGCTCAGCAGCTCCTGTGTTGGGCATCTGCCCTCTGGTGGTCAGTACACATCATAGCTACCAGTTGAACTGTCAGTTGCTTAGGCATATGGGTATACACACACACACTAGAGGCCTGGTGCACAAAATTTGTGCATGGGGGAGGGGTGTCCCTCAGCCCAGCCTGCACCCTCTCCAATATGGGACCCCTCAAGAGATGTCTGACTGGCTGTTTAGTTAGGCCCGATCCCTCTCACGGTCCAGGATTGCTGGCTCCCAACTGCTTGCCTGCCTGCCAGCCTGATCACCCCCTAACCACTACCCTGCCATCCTGATTGATCCTTAACTGATCCCCTGCCAGCTTGTTAGCCCCTAACTTCCTTCGCCTGCAGGCCTGATCATCCCTAACTGCCCTCCCCTGCAGGCTTGATCACCCCAAACTGCCCTCTCTTGCAGGCCTGGTCCCTCCCTACTGCCCTCCCTTGCTGCCCATCTTGTGGCAGCCATCTTGTATTACATGGGGGCAGGATTTTTGACCATATTGGGGCAGCCATCTTGTGTGTTGAAGTGATAGCCATTTTGCATATTACTCTCTTATTAGATAGGATAGAGGCCTGGTGCACAGGTGGGGGCCAGCTGGTTTGTTCTGAAGGGTGTCCTGGATCAAAATGGGGGTTTCCTTGGGACGTGGGGAGACCTGGGCGAAGGGCCTGTGGTGGTTTGCAGGCCATCCACACACCCTGGCAACCCAAGTGGAGGCCCTGGGATGTGGGATTTATTTATCTTTCATAACTGAATCTTTGTAGCCTTGAGCAGAGCCAAGCCTCCTGCTTATTCCATGGCCACAGCCATTTTTACAGTGTTATACTGCATAGTTTCACTGCCCTTAACACTATTTCCCTGTACTTATTTATCTTCTATAATTGAAACTTTGTAGCCTTGAGTGGAGGCCTGGGCACACCAGGGTGTGTGGGAAGCTTGGCTTCCTCCATTGCCAGAGAAACTCAAGTCTCCTGCTTGCTCTATGGCTGCAGCCATCTTAGTTGGGTTAATTTGCATACTTGCTCCTGATTGGCTGGTAGGTGTGGCTTGTGGGGTAGTGGAGTGATGGTTAATTTATATATCACTCTTCTATTAGATAAGATAATTAGAGAATAAAATCTTTAAGATGTTGATTTCTCATAATTTATTGATGTTCTTTTGCATGTCTTAATACGTGATTAACTTTTATAAAAATTTCTTATATGCTGTGCAATCCTATATAATGAAAGGCTAAATATATAAATCAACCAAATGGCAGAACTACTGGTCACTATGATGTGCACTGATCACCAGGGGGCAGACATATGCAGGAGCTGCCCCCTGGTGGTCAGTGTGCTACCACAGGGGGAGCGCTGCTAAGCCAGAAGCCTGGCTCACAACTGGTGAGCACAGCAGTGGTGGCGGGAGCCTCTCTCGCCTCCATGGCAGTACTAAGGCTGTCTGACTGCTGGACTGCGAGAGGGTGCAGGCTGGGCTGATGGACCCTCCCGAATGCACGAATTTTGTACAACGGGCCTCTAGTGACATATATTCTGCATGGTCACGGACTAGACCCCACTTAACTATTTATCATAATTTCTGCCCCCACCTCCTCACTGGCCTTAGCTCGTGGCCATTGGAGAGTCTTGCCCCCACAGCACTCCCCTCTCACGGCTTAACTCGGAGTCCCCGGGATCAGAGGCTCTGTCATTTCCAGTGCGGCAGGAGCCAGAGCTGCTGCACTGGCCACGTCTGGCCTGTCTTGACATATTGAGGTTATAACTCCCCGGTGGCTCCTGGGAGAGGCCAGGGAACAATATCCAGAATCCAGGGGAATTAGTACTTCATGGGGCAAAATTTTATTAGTGAAAGATAGAGATGAAAAGAAGATAACACATTGATCTCCTGCTCCTCTTCCCACAAACAGATTGTCTTAAGATGCAGTAGTTACCAAAACAGCCTCTGAGAGACTCCTTATTATATTTCTTGTTATGCCAGTTCCAGCTTCATAATATGCTACTTTGTTTTCCTTTCCTTTCTTTCATGCCTGCCTTTCCCAGTTCCAGGCTTAGGGCCAGATAAGTGGAGCACCTAGGGTACAGATTTTACCCTTGCACAACCAAGCCTGGGTGCTTTCCTGGCCTCATCCTGATTCTGGCATTGCACTTTCCTCCCCTCACTCTCGATGCCCTGGATTCCTTACCACTGAGTAAGACACTGACATGTACATTTATTTCCCTCTGAGACAGTGACGTCAGTAAAGCAGTAGAATAGGAGGTTCTTTGCTCAGCAGTGATAATTGGGTGCTATCCACGGACAAAAGGACATTTCTGGGAACTTTAGGGCCCATATAGAAGCTACAGAACCCTGTGGATCTCAAGACTGAGAAGGCTGGCGCAGGCTGGCAGGCTCAATTACCGTGATCCCAGCCACACGTGTGGAAATGGACCAGCCCCCGTGTGGATTTAGTTAGAGTCCTGTTTGGCTTCGGCCCTGACGTCAGCACTATTGGCCAAGGACCTGGGAGGAGTCACACCCATCCAGGCCTCAGCTAATAGGCCCACTGACCTTAATTCTGGCTGCAGGCTCTTTAGCACTGGTTTCCTGGCTCTGGCCCCTCTCATCTGTGGTGAGGTAGTCATCCTGTCCACCCAGGAACTCACTGGGAGACATGTCTGCTTGTGCACCTGGACACAAGCTCGCTTACATCAGTCTGACTTCAGATCTTAAACTGGCCCTGAAACATGGCTCTAACCCATCTCAGCCATGGGCCAGGACCACTTGGGGACCCATTCAGTGACCCAGTGGGAGCTTTCCCAGGGACCCAGCAAGAGCCACATTTGTCCAGACACCTGATAAGAACCACATCATTGAGATTATGGTGGCTAAGACACCCCTACAATTTGTCCTCTCTTTTAACAAAATAATTAGGCATCCATCCATGAACAAAGAGTGGGAGTTTGGGGATCCAGCAATACATGCTGAGGGACTGGTAGAGGTGTCACCACATGTGCATCCAGTAACAAGCCAAAATACCTCAGTATGAATATGGAACCGGCAGAAACAGCAAACCTGCTCCAAACCCTCCTGGGTGTGATCAGGGGGAAGTCAGGGTGCTGACGTGGTAAATACCCATAGGTGAGAAAGAATATGGAAAGTGCGACCCACCAGGGGTGATTCCAGCATGTCATTGGAGAAAAAGCAAACAAACTTACAAAACCAAGTTCGAATGCAGCAAGAGGGTGCCAGTGCCACCCATTCCCCAAAGTGACACAACATGGGGCTGAACTATCCAATAATTAACTCTTTTTTAGGGAAAATGAGAGGAGTGGGGCCTGGCTTCCTCACTGTAGGAGATGCTGCTGGAGAAACCTATTTCTCTCCAGCAACATTCTGAGTACTGATGTGAGACTGCCATGACTGGGGAAGAGAGGAGGTCGAGATCGAGATAGAGCAGACTATCAAAGTACATAAGAGGACACAGCACCTGCTGACTGCACTCAAGACTTCAGCAGGAATTCTGCTTATTAGCCTGTGGGAGAACCTCAGCCAAGGATCACCCCACTTGGTCCAATGATACCTCAACACTGCCAGTGCCACCCCACATCCCCTCCCAGTTTGTGGTGCTCCTGTGTACACTTTCAAATGTGGCAGAGTCCAGTAAATGTAATGCTGATAAGAAAACAAAACAGAGCAATCCAGTGAATTGTAAGAACCATAGAAAACATAAAAGCATGAGAATTCTGCCACAGGCAGAAATAAGAAGTACCGAGCAGGTATATACATACCAAGTCAGAGCCCATTTGAAAACAGTTTGTAGAGATCTGAGGTATCTGATGCTTCAAATAAGAAAGCAGCAATGCAAAACTATAAGGGATATAAAGAATTTAAAAACATGTCATCAAAGAAGTCTTTCAATGACTGAGTTTAAATGATCTAGCAGGTAAGTAATTAAAAAAGTGGTTTTAAAAAGCTAAATGAGCTACAAGAAAACAGTTCAATGAAATCAGGAAAAAATACACAAACCAAGAAATTTATCAAATACATAGAAATCTTATAAAAACCAAAGAAAAACTCTGGAACTGAATAAATCAATGAAATACAAAATGCAGAGAACCAAGATAATGGTGTAAGTAAATGCCATTATTCATCAAGTTCCACAGACAGATAAAAATTACAAATAAATACTTCAAGAGCATGTTCTTGTAAGGCTAAACACTGGCCCAGAAACACAAAAATAGAGTCAGACCTGGAGCCTATGACCTCATTCTTTTTTTTTTCCTGTCCCTTTGTTTGTGACAACTATACATTGGAACCTCAGTTCTCAAATTTAATGCATTCCAGAAGGCTGTTCTGGAAGAGATTTGTCCTAAAACAAAATCATTTTTTCCCATTAAAAATAATGTAAATTGAATTCATTCATTCCAAATGATTTTCTGTTTTAACTCTTTAAAATTTGATGTTAAGAACTGTTTTTAACACTCAACTTTGACATGGATCACTAGATTAGGTATCTTTTGTTTAAGCATGTTAGAAAATCTTCTTTTTTCCACATATTTTTATTTTATCTTAATCTTTTTTAAAATGATACAAATACATGATTTTATTTACTGACAGTATTCATTATATATCTTTTTAAAAGTTATATTTCTTTTAAGATAAAATAGTTATTATTTTTTTAATCTTTAAAGAATTACAAATAGTAGTACATATGTTTTCTTTTTTCCCCCATTGGCCTCCCCCCACCAATCCTACCCCACAGCGGATGCCTTCACCCCCCCCCCCCCAGTGTCTTGTATCCATTTGTTATGCTTATATGCATGCATACAAGTCCTTCAGTTGATCCCTTACAGCCCCTGCCCACCACCCTCCCCTGCCTTCCCACTGTAGTTTGACAGTCTGTTCAATGCTTATTTGCCTCTGTATCTATCTTTAACCCTGTTTCTTTTCTTTAAAAAGATCTTGCATCTGCATAGTAGAAATAAACATATAAGAACAAAAAATGTTTGAGTCTCAGTTTCAATGCCCAACAGTTCTGAGTCCCAGTTTCAATGTCAAATAGTTCTTTATGTGACATGTCAGCAATGGTATCTGGATGGTGGAGATATGGTGGCAATGCAGGTTCCACCCTCTCTGGTTTGGTCCTGGGCTGCCTGCAGTGATGCACAGCTGCTGACTGCTAGCAAGGTAAGGTGTCGTCAGCATCTTCCATCTATGGAGTGTCTTCGTGGTTGGAACAGTCCTGTCAATTTCTCTTTGTTGCAGGAATCCATATGGTCTTGTAGTTGTTTTCTGAACATATACAAACATATTCTCGACCAAAAAATTAATAAAGGAATCTTTTCTGTAAATTAGACTTGGGATTCTTTTTATTTTTGCCCAAATGATTTTCCTTTGGCTTATTTTGACATCATGTGTGTTTTTCATGGGTGTCCTGCTGTTAGCATTACAAATGGAAATTAATTTTCTGAAGTAAGAATTTTCTAGATGTAATTTACTTACAGGATATTTTTCTTACATGATATTACCCCACTATCCCTCCCTCCCCTTTGTTTTTGTTAATGGAGTCTTTGGGAAATTTTATGTTTCAGTCTTGGTAACTTAAAATTTTAAATTTTACACAAAAATAATACTGCCTTAGGTTCTTTGCATGTTAGGCAATTTTATGATGAGATGATCTAATAGAAATTTTAGGAACAGTTTTTTGTTCAATACACTTAAATTCTTGAGTGTTCACTTATTTCAATTGGCCAATTTAAATTAATCTGAAAACTTGATTATTATTTTACTGTCAAATTTAATACTCAAACTATAATCTTAGTTTACCCTGTAAATATTAGTGGGAAGGAATATTTTCATTCTTGAGTAGGCCTTGAGCATTCCTGGTGCTAGATTGGATTTAGAAATAGGGCAGCTGTTGCTGGCCAAGTCTCTGTCTGTAACCTGGGTCCTGATCTGAGCTGTGCATGGGAGGCGAAGCAGGTGTGGGGGCAGGAGACCTCCCTTAGAATGGGTGAGAGTTCAGCCCCTGCAAATTAACTTTTCTTATATACAGTTAAATATACTATTTAATTTACAAAGAGACACTTAAATGTATCTAACTACTTCCTCTGGCCCTGAACAAATAACATTTAGCACTTGGTCCAGGGATGTCTTTCAGGAAGTCAGTATGTTGCATCTTCACTTTTTCACATATCACTTTCTCTGAAAAGCTGTATGGTTTTCCTTTATCCAAATCAGCAACAGGCTTTATCCCTCTTCAGCTGCCTGTGATCATTGTTTCTTTCACATCCTTAGTAACATCAGCACTCTTGATGGCCTCTTTATGTTTTAAAATTGTGCTAGTCATTGATTTCACCATCAAGAAAAGCATTCTCTCCTTTGTTCGTTGCCTGAGAGATGCTTTTTGTCATGCTGAGGTATCAGCCTGAAAGGATTATCAGGTATGAACCAAAGTTTGGTTAGAAAACTGAGTGTGAACTTGGTCAAGAAAAAAATTGCTTGAGATGGGAGACATTTGAGAACTGATGTTTTACTGTGTCCTTATGCAAATACTCGTGATCTGGTGCATGCAATTCATGCACATTAAAAGGAGATTAATTAGAGAAAATATTTTAATATTGCTATTTGCCGTTTCTCTATAATAGAAGTGTCAGAGATAAAAGAAAATTAGTAAGATGTATATGAAAATCTACCTCTTGTCAGAGTCTGGGGTGTGTTATGGGATCAAGAGTCAAGTCCCTGCCCACTTGCAGAACCTCAAAATCATGCAAGACCCAGACCTAGCTGGCCTCACCATCATTGGGCGAGATCCAGACCTGGCCAACCCCACTGTTGTCAAGCCCTGCTGGGTGGGAGGCACAGCCTCAGGTCCCCTGTCAAGCCCCACAGGGTTGGGGGCAGGCCTCAGGTCCTCTGGCCTGGGCCTGGGTAGGGGTCATGCCTTGAGGTCTGCCATCAAGACTCGGCAAGTGGGAATGTGGCCTGAGATTCCCTAGCCTGGTGCTGGGACAAGGCGCATGGCCTGAGTTCCCCTGACCCAGCATCTGGGTGGGGGGCATGGTCTAATGTCCCCAGCCCGGTCTGGGGTGAGGGGTGCAGCCTGAGGTCTCCTGTCCTGGTGCTGTGGTGGTGAGTGTGCCTTGAGATCCTCCATCAAGCCCTGTTGGGTGGGGGGCATGGCCTCAGGTCCTCTGCCCTGGCCCAGCACTACACAGCCTCAGCTTCTTGCTGATTGCTTGTTAAAGCTATGGGAATTTGGCCTTTGTTGTGTGTAATGGAAACCCCACCTCTGCTGTGGGCACAGCCATCTTGTGTTACAGAAACCCATGCCTCCACTGTGGGTGCCTCCATCTTTATGATAGTGTGATGGTCAATTTGCATATTCCCTCTTTATTAGATAAGATAAAACAAGTGCCCAACCACCACATTGACATAGATATTTTAGATGATGAAAATCTAGGTGTTACCAGCAAGATTCTATATGTACAGAAAGTGTATGGCTAGATGTAGCTAATATTTTGGAGTTGAAAGTGTTATTTTTATAATTTTGTTTGCAGAAAATGAGTGGAGGGAAGTAGGTGAGGGAATTGACTTTACAAAAGTTTTTGAGAGATTTAGAAATAATGATTCCTGGTAACCACATGACAAGTGTGACAAAGACTTGAAGTGTTCCTTGTGAATAGGAGCTTTTGAAGCATGAGATAGTACTTTGGTGTTCTCACAGGCTATACCATCAACAATGACAATGATGGGTGTATAGAAGCTTTTGAGAATCAGATCATGGGTATTTGCTAGATTTCAATCAAGCCATTGAAATCTTAGTAGTAAACATGCATGGAACTTCATGTGCACTTATGGGCTATTGAAGCCTTTGTTATCCTCTTCACATCAAAAACAGTTTACAGGCTCCTACTGGCCAAATCTGAGATAATTTAAGGAAAAACAATGTTTACTCCTAAGAAAATGTTTAGTGTACACAAACTTATATACAGATATTTAAAGGCCTAAGTGTTATATCTTAGAACTACAAATGTTGTCACATTAAAAGAATTTCAATTACGTTAAACTTGATTTAGGCTAAATTCCTTGATGGATGAGCTCAAATATTGAAACATAATTGTAGTAAATAAGGATCCAAGATGGTGATGGAGTAGGTGGAAGCTACACTCACTTTCTCTTAGGACCAAACTGGAATTACAATTAAATTATAGAGTAATTAGCCTGAATAACCAACTTGCTGAAGACTAGCTGAAAACAAGTCACTGATAGATCAGGTAAGGGATTAATATCTAAAATTTATAAAGAACTTATAAAACTCAACTGCAAGAAAACTAATTAAGAAATGGGCAAAGGACCTGAATAGAGGACATACAAATGGCCAATAGACATATGAAAAGATAAGCAATATCACTAATCATCAGAGAGATGCAAATTTAAAAACATGATATCATCTTACCTGTCAGAATGGCTACCATCAACAAATCAACTAACAAGTGTTGATGAGGATGTGGAGAAAAGGCAACCTTCATGCACTGCTGGTGGGCATACAGGCTGATGCAGCCACTGTAGAAAACAGTATGGAGTTTTCTCAAAAAATTAAATATGGAACTGCCTTATGATCCAATGAATCTACTTTTGGGAATATACCCTAAGAAACTCGCAACACCAGTCAGAAAGAATGTATGTACCCCTGTGGTCAAAGCAGCCTTATTTACAGTAGCCAAAATCTGAAAACAGCTCAAGTATCCATCAGAAGATGAGTAGATAAAAAAGGCTGTGGAACATTTACACAATGGAACACTACTCGGCTGTATAAAAGAGGGAAATCTTACCCTTTGCAATAGCATGAATATACCTGGAGAGCATTATGCAAGTGAAATAAGCAATAGAGAAAGACAAGTACCACATGACCTCACTCAAATATGAAATCTAATGAACAACCTGAACTAACAAGCAAAGTAGAGACAGGTTCATGGAGAGCAAGCTGATGGCTGTCAGTGTGGGGGGCTGGATGATGGGGGTTGAGGGATTGGTCACAAAAGAGAAAGAGCTCATGAACAACAGTGTGGTGATTGCCAGGGAGGGAGGGGCTAGGGAGGTAGAGGTGGGCATAGGCAGGGTAAATGGTGATGGATGGAGACTTGACCTGGGGTGGTGAACACACAATGGTAATGTGTTGTATAATTGTACACCTGAAAGCTGTATGATTTTGTTAACTAGTGTTACCTCAATCCTCATACATAAAAACCCTGGGTCATAATGACCAATAACAATTGGAGGCTGACCAACTGGAAGTCAGTGCTGACCCTGCCCCAAGCAAGCGGTAAGGGGTAATCAGGCAGGCAGGCAGGCAGAGGGGTTAGGGATGATCAGGTAGGCAGAGAAGTAGTTAGGAGAGATCAAGTAGGCAGGCCGAGGGATTAGGTGTGATCAGGTAAGGCAGGCAAGCAGTTAGGGAGATCAGGTAGGCAGATGGCCCCTCACTGGCCTGGCCCTACCCCCAAGCAAGCATTAGGAGCAATCAGGCAGGCAGGCAGGCAAGCAGTTAGGGGAGATCACATAGGCAGATGGCCCCTCACAGGGTTGGCCACACCCTCCAGCAAAGAAAGAGGGAGGCCCAGGCTAGCCAAGCCATTGCACCCCAGCCTGTCACCTGCAGAAGGAGGCCACCGCTGGCAGAGGAGGGGGGCAGTGCTGCACAGATAGCAAGCAGTGGCAGCAGTGGGGGTGGGGCCAGCTGCCTGCAGTCTGGGGAAGGAAAGCCCCGCTAGGCTTTGATCTCAGGCCAGGCCTAGGGACCCTACCTGAGAGGTCCTGGATTGTGAGAGGGTGCAAGTTGGGCTGAGGGCCCCCCCAGATTGCATGGATTTTTGTGCACCGGGCCTCTAGTAAATTTAATAAAAAAGAAAATAAATAATTGCCCCAAATATTAAAACTATAAGGTGGTTTTATTCCTCTATTTCTGACTATTTTTATTTATATACTAGAGGTCCAATGCACAAAATTCATTCACAGGGTGTGTGTCCCTCACCCCAGCCTGAACCCACTCCAATCTGGGACCTCTCTTACAATCCAGGACTGCTGGCTCCCAACTTCTCGCCTTCCTGCCTTCCTTATTGCCCCTAACCACTTCTGCCTGCCAGCCTGATCACCCCCTAACCACTCCCCTGCCAGCCTGATTGATGCCTAACTGTTCCTGTGATAGCTCGATTGCCCCTAACTGCCCTACCCTGCCAGCCTCATTGCCCCTAACTGCTCTTCTCTTCTGGTCTGGTCCCCCCTGCAACTACCCTTCCCTGTAGGTCAGATCCCCCCACCTGCCCTCTCCTGCAGGCCTGGTACCCCCCCACCCCAACTGCTCTCCCCTGAAGGCCTGGGTCCCTCCCAACTGCCCTTCCCTGCAGGCCCAGTTGCCCCCAACTTTTCTCCCCTGCAGGCCTGGCCACCCCTAACTGCCCTCCCCTGCTGGCCATCTTGTGATGGCCATCTTGTGTCCACATGGGGGCAGCCATCTTGTGTGTTGGAGCAATGGTCAATTTGCATATTACTCTTTTATTAGATAGGATTAGAAATCACCATGGTATCGGACTTTGAATAGATTGTATAGATAAATTTTGTTCATATTTTCCTTTTAGTTGGAAATTTCAAAACAGAATGTGAAACACCCTTTTCCTTAGTTTTTTCAATGTGCAGTTATTATAATGAGGAATTGTATTCTAAACTTGTGATAAAACTTTTACAACTCCTAAAAATTTTATATACTCCAAATATGGATTAGTTCATTATACCAATGTTTTAGCAACAATGGTTTGAAATTTATAATATTTTGATAGCCTTTCATCCATGTAAAGTGTTTTCCATTTTAAAGATAGGATGGACTGTCAGACATTGTGCCTGTAAGTAATCAACTCACAGATTAGAGTTTTCTGTCTTTACAGTTCAAGGCTTTCCTTCAGAAAGAGATTTTGAAGATTATGTTAAGCAAGAGAATAACTCTAAAAGAGTGATGGTTGCTTTTGTTTTTGACCATGAGTTCAAAAATAGCCACGATCCTCTGCCACTTAAGGTAAGAAAGTTTTATGTAAAAACTCTATGGTTATACTTCTTGTTTCCAGGGATTTAATAAAGTAGAAGTATTTTATAATCTGGAGACTGCAGTTTATCCAGGATCATACTACTTATAAAAGCAGAGCAGGGATGTAAAACCAAATCTAATCTGCCTTTATGCACCGGGGCTCTATGTTGGTGGGAAAGATTTGAATTCACTGCCTACCAGGCTTTCTACTTATAAGTCAGTCATAGGCAACAGTGACCACCTAGGGGCCCCTCTTGCCGCTGTCTCTGGGTCAGCAGCAGCCAGCTCTGGAGGTGGTGGTGAGCCATGCACATTTCCTGGGCAAGGAACCAGGTGACAGAGCAGGTGCGGCTTGAGGAGAAACTTCCCTCTTTCTTTTGAATGAATCTCAGCATTTCTAAATCTAAACCTGGGAAACAGTGCTGAGACTTAGCCAGGCTGACTTAGAATCAGGACGTGTGTAGACACTGAAGAGGAGTCTGGTTCCAGTGCCCTAGGAGGAGAGGCAAGGACAGTAGTGTCTCTGGTGTTGAGAGAAACAAAGTGTTCATGGAACCATAGTTGCGCATTTAAGACACAGACGGTTGACAATGGAATGAAAAGTAAGAAAACCCCTGGTGTAAGTAGGTTGCTTTTCATTCTGTCCTCCCACCTCCTTATCTCTTTCCTATATACCAACTTTCCTCATGCCTGACTCCATGCAAACTGATACTGGTGTGGCCTTAGCAGCTTGCATAGAGCCTGTTCCAAGTATTTCCGTGTGGGTTCAAGCTTCCCCTTATGCCTTGGATACCTCCCTGACCCTACTCCTCTCACTTAGCTGATTACTCTGATTTACCCTTAAGGTTGCTACTGTGACTCACTGTACACTGTCTCTTCCAACCACACCCACTCCTTTCCTCCTGGTACTTCCATACATTTCCTATACATATCTCAGTCACTGATTTTACTAAAGCATAAATATACATAATTTTCCTCTACTAGAATTTGAGCTGCTTGAGTAACAGGAGCTCTGTCTTAATCCTCCAATCCTATATAATAAACAGGTAATAGGCAAATTGACCATCACACCCTCACAAAGATGGCTGCCTATGACCAGGTTGGCAGGGGGGTTAGTTAGGGTTGACTAACTACACAAGCAGACATGTGTGGGGTGACCAGGCCAGCAGGGGGGTTAGTGAGGGACAATTAGGCCTGTGGGGGGTGGGGGGGCTGGGGCAGTTAGAGGTGACCAAGCCGGTGGGGAGAGGGCAGTAAGAGGCAAGCAGGCCAGCAGGGGGGCAGTTAGGGGTGATCAGGCTGGCATGTAGAGGCAGTGAGGAGTGAACAGGCCAGTATGATGGTGCAGTTAGGGGTGAACAGACAGGCAGACAGGTGAATGATTAGGAGCCAGTGGTCCAGGATTTTCAGAGGCCACTGGATTGGGCCTAACCTGGCAGTTGGACATCCCCTGAGGGGTCCTGGATTGGAGAGGGTGCAGGCTGGGCTGAGAAAACACCCCCCCACACACACACACCCCACATAAATTTTGTGCACTGGGCCTCTAGTATATAATAAGTGCCTAAAACTTCTGTCGTGATAACTGATCATATGAATATTTACTTTGACTTCTGACTTCTGCTTGCCCATCCTGATCCTACTGATTTCTCTGTCTTGACCCAGCTGCTTGACTATTGCATCATGTCCTACATAGAAGTTCATGCAATTCTCCAGAATTAGTACTATCTTTCATTCAACAATTAAATTATGCAGCACTCTTCTTTACATTCAATATATTCTTCTATTCTCAAGCAGGATTCTTTAAAAAAAAATACACACACACACACACACACACACACACACACACACACACACACACACTAGTGACCCGGTGCATTAAATTCGTGCACAAAGTGGGGGTTCCCTCAACCCAACCTGCACCCTCTCCAATCAGGAACCCGTTCGGGGATGTCTGACTGTTGGCACTCTGACTGTTGGCAGTTGGACATCTCTTTCGCAATTTAGGACCACTGGCTCCTAACTGCTTACTGGCCTGCCTGCCTGATCGCCCCTAACCACCTCTGCCTGCCTGATCACCCCTAACCACCTCTGCCTGCCTGCCTGATTGCTCCCTAACTGCTCCCCTACTAGACTGATCGCCCCTAAGTGCTCCCCTGCTGGCCTGATTGCTCCTAACTGCCTCTGCCTTGCCCCACACCTGGGACCCAGGCTTCCCTCTCTCTGGCCAGCTATAGGCACCCAGGACCCAGGCCAGCTTCACTCAGGCTGGCCACAGCCACAGGCAGCCACAGGCACCCAGGACCACAGGGCATGCGGCTTGTCTCTCTCCTGGGCCACAGGCACAGGTGCAGCTGCTGGCGTCCAGAACTGAGAGGCAGGTGGCTTGTCCCTCTCCTGGGCCAGAGAGGCAGGCACGGCTGTTGGCATCTGGGACCATGGAGTGGGTGGCTTGTTCTTCTCCAAGTCCATAGCCTGTCTGGTCCCCATTCATCTCTCCCCAGTGTTGAGTGTCTGACCCGTTATGGCATGAAGGTGTGATGACTATTTGCATGTTAGCTCTTCATTATATAGGATTTTAACTTGTCACAGTCTATCTTCAAGTGGATATTTTACCATTTCACATCTTGTATAGAAACTTCACTGTAACAAAATTTCATTTTTCCCAGGCAATCTTTGTGCTGTTGTTGTCATGTATTTTACTTACACAGATGATATAAAACTGACATTACATTATTGTTTGTTTAAATAGTTACGGTAATTACCTTTAAATATATTTCAGTAATAACAAACTTCTATTATATTTTTGCTATGCATATAATGTCTTTGGTGTTTACTACATGCTTTTATTTACCAGCTTCCTTAGCACCCTGGGCCCACAGGTTTCCCAGCTGTCAGCTTGTGAGTTCTTCCTGAGTCAGCCTGAGTCCTGGGGCTTGCTTTTGCCTCTGAGCTCACCCCTCTGTCTCCTGGATTTCTGGATGTTACAGGGCGGGAGGCCCAGGGTCAGAACCAGCGCTGGGGACAGCGAACAGGGCTCCTTTGCCCAGTGGTTGGGCCCGGTGCCCAGGCTGAGTGCGGCTCTGGATCCTGGGTCACAGCGTGCCCCACAGACCCAGACCATCACCGTCCTGTAAGGGCAGGCAGTGAGCCCAGCTCCAGGGTCCTGTTCTGAGGGGAACTCTGGTCCTTTTACCCCAAGAGTGGGGCCACACACACCGGGCGGAGGCCAGGCCTGGTCTGCAGATGGTCTGGGTCCAGTGCCTTTCTGGCCATGGAGACATCCTCACTGCTTGTGTGTTAGCTCTCCCCATTCTCACTTCCTTTCCCTCAGTCGCTGCCGCCGCTCTGCACACAGGCTGGGCTGGGTGTGTGGCTCGGTCTCCTCTGCCTCAGGGGCTGTGTCTGGGCTCCTCTCCTGCCCCCACGGCTGGGCCTCGCACTGGAGTCCAGGAGCTCTGGGAGGCGGGAACTGGGACACTCCCCTCTGCCGCTCTCCCCAGACTCAGGATCCAGCTTAGACTTGGCAAGCATCACCATCCGCAGGTGGCAACATTTGGCAAGCCCAGCCAGGCACGGTGGAGAGGTGATGAGCTGCAGGTAGACACACCTGGATTCAACTCCTGACCGCCACTCTGTAGCCAAGGGACCTCAGGCACATGTCTCACCTGCAGCTCGTCGGCTCAGGGGGTGTTCATGTTCACAGGGCGCCTGGCTCACCCTTTCTGTGTCCTCGCCTACCTCAGCCAGGCCCGGCCTAATCCCAAGGCCTGGGAGCCATGGCAGGGCCCCCAGATCCATCCGATGGGGCCCCACCATGGCTGGCTGGCCCGCGCACAGCCCCACCCGGCCTAACCCCAGTGCCCTTCCCAGCCCTGGGCACTGCGGACGCCATGACAGGGCCCGGTGATCCATCCCTCTGATTGGCTGGTTGGCGTGACTTGTGGGCATGGCTTATTGGGCATAGCAAAGGTATGGTCAATTTGCATATTACTCTTTTATTAGATAGGCTATCCTATATAATAAAAGAGAAACATGCAAATTTGACTGTACCTTTGCTCCTGATTGGCTATGCTACCAGCCAGTCAGGAGCAGGGGCGGGGCCAAGTGGTGAGAGTGCTGGCCCCGGGGGTGGAGATGAAACGGTGGTGGTGGCGGCGAGTGCCCAACCCCTGGGCGCTGTGAGCGGAAGTGGCAGCGAGCTCCCAGCCCCGGGGCCAGGTGGTTGCAGGAAGCCAGGGCTGAGCAGGGCAATAGCTGGGTGCCCAAGGCCTAAAGCCTCACTAGAGGCTTTAGGCCTTGGGCAGGCTGGGGGTGAGCCATCAGTTGGACATCCCCTGAGGGCTCCCAGTGTGTGAGAGGAAGCAGGTTGGGTTGAGAGACCATCCACCCCGAGTGCACGAATTTTGTGCACCAGTCCCCTAATATAATATATATTATTGACTCTTTACAAAGAGGAAGGGAGAGGGATAGAGAGTTAGAAACATTGATGAGAGAAAAACATTGATCAGCTGCCTCCTCCACGCTCCCTACTGGGGATGTGCCCACAACTAAAGTACATGCCCTTGACTGGAACTGAACCTGGGACCCTTTGAGGCCGCAGGCTGATGCTCCGTCCACTGAGCCAAACCGTTCAGGGCGCGGGCAGAACTCTTATGTTAACAATCACTTCTAGGAGGGGGAGGTCTTCCTCATAGGACACTTATCGGACATAACGGAAAGAGAAAATACAAAACCTTTTGGTATATTTCCTTTTAGTATGCCAGCAGCTGTCTGTTTGGGCAAGTCCATCCACAGCCCTCAGCAGCCTTGCAACCAGATTGCACTCACCTCCTGACGCCCACACCCACTGCTGCAGCCTCAGTCTGCCTCGCAGCCACGTTCTCCCAATTGCACTTCAGCGTTCTTTTGTTTCTCATTCCTGCCCAAGTATGCTTTTGTTTTTGATATTGTTTGTTTCCATTTGCCCCTTGTAGGTAAAATATTATTTGCGTTTTAGTAGTTCTCAGAGGAACAACTATGTGGCGTTTTTCAGACCTGGAAGCTGGGAAACAGATACTCTCTTTCCAAAGTCTCCTTCCATAGGACCCAGAAATGAAGCAGACACAAATGGGGGAAGTCCTGGTGAGCAGATCTTCAACCATATTTACTTAAATAATCCTAGTTTTACAGTAAAACAATCACTATTTGTACATATATTTCCTCAACTTTTTTTCTTTTCTTTGTTTTTTGTTGTTAATCTTCACTCTAGAATATTTTTCCATTGATTTTCAGAGAGGGAGGGAAGGAGGGAGAAGTGGGGAGAAAGAGAAACATCCATGTGAGCGACACATCGACTGGTTGCTTCCCACACATGCCCTGACGGGGGCTAGGGATCAAGTCTGCAACCAGGGTATGTGGCCTTGATTTTAATCGAACCCAGGACCCTTCAGTCTGCGGGCTCATGCTCTTTCCACTGAGCCAAACCAGCTAGGGCTATTTTTCAACTTTAAACATATATTTTTATTGATTTCAGAGAGGAAGGGAGAGGGAGTGAGAGAGATAGAAACATCAATGATGAGAGAGAATCATTGATCGGCTGCCTCTTGCACACTTCCTTCTAGGGAGTGAGCCCACAACTCAGGCATGTGCCCTTAACCAGAATCAAACCTGGAACCCTTCAGTCTGTGGGCTGATGCTCTATCCACTGAGCCAACTTTTCATGAACATTATTTATTCTTAACTTACTATTCTGGTGTTGTTGTTTTACTTAATTTAAAAATTGTGTCCCAAAACTCATGAAAAATCCTATAGTTTGGAACAATGTATTTTTATCCTTTCCTGATCATTATCATTATATATTCTTATATTATCATGTAGATTTTCTTACAAAACTTTGATGTTAATCACTTACTATACACATTTCCAGGTATTGACACAGAATAAATAATTATAGCTCTATGGTATTCTGTTGGGCTGATGAACAGTTTTCAGTATAGCTATGGCAATTTAAAATTTACTACACATACTACCATGTGGAACTTTGCTTTCACCAAAAATAATGCACATTTATTATTAGGAAATTATTCAGCAAGAGAAACAAGCTATAACTAATTTAGCATAATTCTTATTTGAAATATTTCCTTTAAAATATTTTAAATATTATTTTTCTTCTTTAAAATATTTTAAACATTATTTTTCAGTCATAAAATTTATTATTTTTTTTCAACTTATGTTACTTTATTATTATAAATTTTGGCCTAAGGTATTACTTCTTAAGAGTTAGACTAGTGAAAGACTTAGAAAGCTGGATAATGATGAGAGTTTCCAAGAATGTGATATATAGAAACCCAAATGCACTTCTGGAGGGAGGGCCATTCTGGGTAGCAGTCTGGCAATGGCAGTTGTCTTAGTCTGTTTAGGCTGCTATAACCAAGTACCACAACTGGGGAGTTTGTAAATAACAGAAAATTGTTTCTCCTGGTTCTGGAGCCTGGGAAGTCTGACCTGAAGGGACCAGCATGGCCATGTGGTGTGATGGTACCCTTCCTGGTTCATAGCCTGTGCTTTTTTGTTGTGTTCCCACATGGTGGAAATGGCTGGGGATCTCTCTACAGCCTTGATTATCAGAGCACTCATTCCACTCATCATTTAAGCATCACGTAAATGACCCACCTAGTAATGGATTATTTACCATCATCTTTGGGGTTAGAGTTTCAAAATATAAATTTGGAGGGGAAAACAAACATTCAGACCATAGCAATAGCCAAATTAAAAATGTGTTCCTGAATATAAACACATTTATAAGTAAATTATTTTATGGATTTATAAGTAAATTCCTGACATTGTTGTTTGTAGTAACAGGAATAGAAGGCAGTCAGAAAAACCAATTAGAAAGACTGTCTAGATGTATACATAGCAGAATCTTCAAAACATAGACTGAGTATATAAAGTTTGTAACTCAATTTCATTTACACAAATTAAAATATATGCAAACAGAATGCTCATATAAGTTTTAGAAGAACACATAAAAACACAAGGATATTCATCAAACACATTAGGAATGCTGCCAGTTCCCAGATGACATGATATTTACATAGAAATCCCTAAAGACTACACAAAAATACTACTAGATTTAATAAATTATTTTGGCAATGTAGTAGCATACAAAATTAACACCTAGAAATCAATGGCATTTTTTGGTTTTTTTTTGTTTATTTATTTTTTATCTTTATTGTTCAGTATATTAATTATATTGTTCCCTTTTTTTTTCACCCTATAGTTCCCCTCTACCTGGTACCTATCCCACCCTCCGCCCTCACACCCCTCCCCTGTCCTCTCTCATAGTTGCAAGATTTTTGTCCAGTCTCTTGCTGTACCTCCCACACCCCCTTTCTCCCCAAGAGTTGTCAGTCCATTCCCTCTCTATGTCCGTGATTCTATTACATTCACCAGTTTATCCTGTTCATCAGCTAATTAATTCACTTGATTTTTAGATTCATTTGTTGATAGATGTGTATTTGTTGTTCCTAATTTACACTTTTATCTTTTTCTTCTTCCTCTTCTTAAAGAATAGCTTTCAACATTTCATATAATATTGGTTTGGTGGTGATGAACTCCTTTAGCTTTTTCTTATCTGTGAAGCACTTTATCTGACCTTCAATTCTGCATGATAGCTTTGCTGGATAGAGTAATCTTGGTTGTAGATTCTTGCTGTTCATCACTTTGAATATTTCTTGCCACTCCCTTCTGGCCTGCATTGTTTCTGTTGAGAAATCCGCTGACAATTGTATGGGTGCTCCCTTATAGGTAACCATCTGTTTTTCTCTTGCTGCTTTTAATATTCTCTCTTTGTCTTTTGCTCTTGGCATTTTAATTATGATGTGCCTTGGTGTGGTCCTCTTAGGGTTTCTATATATTGGGGTTCGGTGCGCTTCTTGGACTCCTAAGTCAATTTCTTTCACCAGGTGTGGGAAGTTTTCTGTCACTATTTCTTCAAATAGGTTTTCATTGTCATGCTCTCTCTCTTTTTCTGGCACCCCTATAATTCTGATGTTGGTATGCTTGAGGTTGTCCCAGAGGCCCCTTACACTATCTTCAATTTTTTGTATTCTTTTGGTTTCTTGCTTTTTCAGCTGAGTGGATTTTACCTCTTTGTATTTCACATCTTTAACTTGGTTCTTGGGGTGCTCCAGAGCACTTTTAGGTCTTTGTATAATATTTTTTATTTCAGTCAGTGTATGCTTAATTTCTGGTTGGTCCTTTTTCATATCCCTGAGAGTCTCCTTTATATCCTTGAGGGTCTCCTTCATTTCCTTGTAGGTCTCATTCATTTCCACGTTGGTCTTGATCATTTCCACATTGGTCTTGATCATTTCCTTGCAGGTCTCGTTCATATCCTTGAGGGTCTCATTCATTTCCTTGTAGGACTCATTCGTTTCCTTTGCGGTCTTGCTTATTTCCTTATAGGCCTCAACCTTTTGTTGGAGCCTCTTGAAAAGCCCTATAACCGTGGTTTTGAATTCCATGTCCAGTCGTTTTTTTTTCCTCCATTTTTTTCACATCTGATTTCTTTCCATGTCTCTGCATGGTGACTGCTTCTCTGAGTTGGTCAATTAGCTTTGTGTGGTAGACTTCCTACTAGGGACAGTGGCTCAGCCTCCCCAGTTACCTGAGGTGGATATGGGTTGCACAGTCATGCTGAAGTTAAGCTCAGTTAATTGTTGTTAGCACTTGGAGGGGTTGACCTCCAGGCCAATTGTCTGTGAAGTTCAGCTGTGCTCAAGTTGGATGGGCGGAGTCTCCGGGCCAAGAAGACAGCTTTGGCTCCGCCCTATGCGGCCCCAGGGACGGACTCTGTGTCAGCACCTCTGAGAGAGAGCCGCTGCTGACCTCCACTGGCTGCCAGGGAATTCAGACTCTCCCCAAATGAGACTGCACGCCCAATGTCTCACCCAGGGTCATAAAACAAAGCAGTCTGACGGTTTCCCGAATGAGAGAGCGAGTCGCAGAGTGCTCTCTGTGCATTCACACAGCTGAGCTGTTCGTGCAAGCTGCCTTCTCCACAAGCCGGGAGACCCCTGCAGCACCCGAGTTTCGGCATGCCCTCCCACTGTTTTCACCCCGTGTGATAGTGGGTTCCCTGGACTTCACCCAGAGCTGGAGAATCAGTCCAGTGGGACGTCTTTGTCTCCCCGTTCGAGAAAACTGGCTGGTTTTCAGCTGCCTGCCCTCTCTGCTGGCGCACGCTCCAAACCTCTCTCTGCGCGAATCTTTCAATGCTGTCCGCCGCTGCTCCTCCGAGTCACAGTGTCTTATCTTCACTTTTATTTGTGGAATTTTCATTCGGCCAGCTTTCTAGTGATTCTGGAAGGTGTTTGTTCTTTCGTTAAGTTGTAGTATTAAAATTGCTGAGTATGACGGCAAGATAGGTGTTTTACCTATGCTGCCATCTTGGTTCCCCTCTCAATGGCATTTTTATACGCTAATAATGAATTCTCAGAAAGAGAAATTTAAAAAATAACCCCAAATTTCTTTGCAATGAAAAAAATTAAGATACTTAGGAATAAACCTAACCATGGAGAAAAAAACTTATACTCAGAAAACTATAGGATGTTAAAAAAAGACATAGAGGAAAAATAAACAAGTATAGGAATATACCATGTTCATGGATTGGTAGAATCAACATCATTAAAATGTCTATACTACCCACAGAAATCTATAGATTCATTCTAATCCTTATTAAAATACCAACAACATATTTCACAGATCTAGAACAAACTCTCCAAAAATTTATACAGCACCAAAAAATATCCCAAATAGCTGCAGCAATCTTGAGAAAGGAGAACAAAGTTGGAGGGATCACAATACCCAAGATTAAGTTATACTACAAAGCCATTGTCTCAAAACAGCCTGGTACTGGCACAAGAACAGGCATATAGATCAGTGGAATAGAACAGAGAACCCAGAAATCAAGCCAAGCCATTACACTCAATATTTGACAAAGGAGGCAAAAACATACAATGGAGTAAAGACACTCTCTTTAATACATGGTGTTGGGAAAATTGGACAGGTACAGGCAAAAAAAAAATGAAACTAGATGACCAACTTACACCATACACAAAAACAAACTCAAAATGGCTGAAGGAATTGAATATAAGATGGGAAACCATAAAAATCCTACAAGACTCCATAGGCAGTAAAATTGCAGACATATGTCATAGCAATTTCTTTGCAGACACAGGTCCTAGGGC
This sequence comes from Antrozous pallidus, assembly GCA_027563665.1. Taxonomy (NCBI): domain Eukaryota; kingdom Metazoa; phylum Chordata; class Mammalia; order Chiroptera; family Vespertilionidae; genus Antrozous; species Antrozous pallidus. The sequence goes on along the minus strand of CM050512.1, from coordinate 119,831,447 downwards.
AATGGAGACTAAGGAGAAAATAGACAAAATGGGACTACATCAAAATAGAAAGCTTCTGCACAGTGAAAGAAACCATCACAAAACAATAAGAAAGCCCACTGCATGGGAGAACATATTTACCAATGCTATTTCAGATAAGGGTTTAATCTCCAAAATATACATAGAACTCATACAACTTAGCAAAAGGAAGATAAATGATCCAATCAAAAAATGGGCAAATGACCTAAATAGACACTTATCCAAAGTAGACATACAGATCATGAAGACACATATGCAAAAATGCTCAAAGTCACTGATCACAGAGAGATGCAAATTAAAACGAAAAAGAGTTGTCACCTAACACTTGTCAGAATGGCTACAATCAATAAATCAGCAAACAGCAAGTGCTGTTTTGGTGAGGATATGGAGAAAAAGGAGCCCTAGTACACTGCTGGTGGGAATGCAGACTAGTCCAGCGATTATGGAAAACAGTATGGAGTTTCCTAAAAAATTTTAAATAGAGCTGCCATTTACCCAGTAATTCCACTTGTAGGCATATATTCTAAGAAACCTGAAACGCCAGTCAAAAAGAATGTATTTATCCCTATGTTCATAGCAACACAATTTACAATAGCTAAGATCTGGAAACAGCCCAAATGCCCAACAGTAGATGAGTAGATAAAGAAGCTGTGGAGGATTTATACTATGGAATACTATCCTATCTAATAAAAGAGTAATTTGCAGATTGACCATCACTCCACACACAAGAGGGCTGCCCCCATATGGTCAAAGATCCTGCCCCCATGTAGACACAAGATGGCCACCACAAGATGGCCAGCAGGGGAGAGCCATTGGGAGGTTCCAGGCCTGCAAGGGAGGGCGGTTGTGGGCCATTAGGCCAGCAGGGGAGGGCAGTTGGGAGGGACCAGGTCTGCAGGGGAGGGCAGTTAGGGGTTACCAGGCCGGCAGAGGAGGGAAGTTGGGGGCAAACAGGCTGGCAGGGGAGCAGTTAGACATCAGTTAGGCTGGCAGGGTAGTGGTTAGGGGATGATCAGGCTGGCAGGCAGAAGCAGTTGGGGGCAATCAGGGAGGCAGGCTGGTGAGCAGGTTGGAGCCAGCAGTCCTGGATTGTGAGAAGGATGTCTGACTGTAGGATCGGGCCTAAATGGGCAGGCTGACATCCCTTGAGGGGTCCCAGATTGGAGAGAGTGCATGCTGGGCTGAGGGACAGCCCCCCAACCCCGTGCACAAATTTCATGCACTGGGCCTCTAGTGTAGCTATAAAAAAGAAGGTTCTCTTCCCCTTTGAGACACCATGGATGGACCTGGAGAGTATTATGCTAAGTGAAATAAGCCAGTCAGAGAAACACAAGTATCACATGATCTCACACACATGTGAAATATAATGAACAAAATAAACTGAAGAACAAAATAGATCCAGAGACATAGAAGCTAGAGCAGAGTGTGGGATCTCAGAGGGAAGGTGGGAGAGGGTGGCTGGGTGGGAAGAGATCAACCAAAGAACTTGTATGCATATATGCATAACTCATGGATATTGGGTGGTGAAGGATTGGGGTGAGAGGTGAGGGTTGGCTATAAGGAGTCAATGGGGGGAAAGGAGGACATATTTAATCCTTTCAACAATAAAGATTTAATTTAAAAGCACATACAAGGATACTCATCAATCACATTAGAAATGTTGCCAATGGAAATGGGGGCAAGGTAAAAGGAAAATGAAAGAGTAAATCAATAAGAGGGTTTAGCGGCATGAACCGATCATTGGGTCATGAACTAAAGAGTATGATTAATTCAGCCTTCTGCACATGAAGCTCAAAATACATGTGTGTGTGTACCAACACACCAAAATATGTGCATGACATAAAGTTAGAGATTGTTAAACCCTAATTGATTAAAACATTTATGCCCTATTTTTATTCTTCAGTTATTGACTTGTCTTCATAAAGTGTTATCTTTTAAAAATTTTATCTTTATTGTTAAAAGTATTATAGACATCCCTCTTTTATCCCCCATTGTCCCCTTTCTGCCCATTCCCACCCTCTCCAGGCCTTCAGCTGTGCCCATGGGTTATTCATACTATCTAATAAAAGAGCAATATGCAAATATGACTATACCTTCATCACACCCTCAAGCCACGCCCACAGCCATGCCCATTAGCCAATCAGAAGCAGATTATGCAAATAAACCCCAACCAAGTTGGCTGCCACCACTGAGAGCAGGAGGAAGGCTTGGGTTTCCTGGGCAACAGAGGAAGCCAAGCTTTCCACCTGCTGTTGTGGGCCTAGGCATCCACTCAGTGTTACAAAGTTTCAATTATAAAAGATACAGAAATGGTGGCAGCCTCTGAGCTGGAGAGAACAGAGGCTTGGGTTTCCCTGGCAACAGAAGAAGACAAACTTTCAGCCTGCCATTGCCGGCCTAGGCCTCCACTCCAGGCTACAAAGTTTCAAACAGAAATGGCTGCTGCCCTGGAGTGAGCAGAAGGCTTGGCTCTGCTCCAGGCTACAAAGTTTCAATTGTAGACATAGATTAATCCCAGATACCAGGGCCTCTGCTTCGGTCACTAGGGGGTGTGGCCAGCCTGTAAACCTCCACAGGCCCCTCGCCCAGGCTGCCCCTCACCCCAAGGGAACCCCCATCCTGATCTGGGACACTCTTCAGGACAAACCAGCTGGCCCCCACCCATGCACCAGGCCTCTATTCCTATCTAATAAAAGAGTGATATGAAGATTGACCATCACTCCAACACACAGGAGGGCTGCTCCCATGTGGTCAAAGATCCTGCCCCCATGTGGACACAAGATGGCCAGCAGGGGAGGGCTGTTGGGAGGTTCTAGGCCCTGCAAAGGAGGGCAGTTGTGGCCGATCAGGCCAGCAGGGGAGGGCAGTTAGGAGGGACCAGGCCTGCAAGGGAGGGCAGTTGG